>OY740821.1:7809418-7836918 GCA_963514005.1 Raja brachyura | reverse complement strand
AGCCCCAGCCCCGGCCACCACTCGCTCTCGACCCGGCAGGCTTTCGAAGCATGTTCAGTCGCTCACATTAGTCTGTTTAGAACAACAAATAAAACACGCATGCACGCCCACTCACGCACGCATCCACGTAAATATATCTGCAGCTTAAAAGCTGCCTAATAAATCTAGAGCAAAAAATAAAAATAAAAGCACGTTCGGTGGGTGGCGGAATAAAAACGTGAAGTGACTGAGAACACAACGTTAATACGAGCTGCTCCTTGATCACTGTTCCTTCCAGCTTTGTGCCCTCATGTCCAACCTCGACCTTTGATGCACAGATTCGTTTTTAACAGGACTGACTGTTACTTTTTCCAAAACAATTGGCTGTTGAGAATTGCAGAGTCTTTCACCCAGAGTAGGGGAATCTCTAGACATCTATCTATGGACATGGGGTCAAGGTGAGGGGGGAAGGACAAGATTCAATGGGAACCTGAGGGGCAACCTAGTTCACACACAGGGTGTATGGGACGAGCTGCCGGAGGAGGTAGTTGAGGCATGGACTATACCAACCTGCCTTAACTCCAGCCAGTCTAGGACCAGAGGGCACAGCCTCAGAATTAAAGGGCGTTCGTTCCTTTAGGAAGGAGATGAGGAGAAATGTCTTTAGTCAGAGGGTGGTGAATCTGTGGAATTCTTTGCCACAGACGGCTGTGGAGGCCAAGTCATTTTAAAGCAGAGATTGACAGATTCTTGATTAGTACGGGTGTCAGGGGTTATGGGGAGAAGGCAGGAGAAAGGGGTTGAGAGGGAGAGATAGATCAGACATGATTGAATGGCAGAGTAGACTTGATGGGCCGAATGGACCAAATCTGCTCCTATGTCTTAAGATTTGAAAGACACTTGGGCAGGTACATGACTAGCAAAGATTTAGATACGGGTCAAACGCAGGCAGGTGGGACAGGCGTATGGGGCACCTTGGTTGGGCATGGGCGAGTTGGGGCGAGTTGGGCCGAAGGGCCTGTTTCCGTGCTGTACGACTCTATGACTCTAACTGGGAATAAAATTCGCCAGGCTCGGGGAGAGTAAGAGCTGTCCACCATTTTACCTCAGGCTGGCAGCAGCTGCGGTATTTTGAAATCCACAATGGTGAGCATTGGTAAACGAGTGTGTAACGTCTTTGGTCCTGATCTGAAGGGGAACGGGAAGGGGAAGACATAAGGCATCAGGTTCAAGAGGGAGAGAGTCCCGTGGGGTGAGTGGGCAGCCAGTTCTCTAAGAGGTTAACAGTCTCGTCGTTTCTGGTGTGTCGGAAGGAACGGTAGACACAGGTTTAGTTTAGTTTAGAGATACAGCGCGGAAACGGGCCCTTCGGCCCACCGAGTCCGTGCTGACCAGCGATCCCCACACACTAATGCTATCCTGCACACACACTAGGGACAATTTTACATTGACACCAAGCCAATTAATCTGCAAACCTGCACGTCTTTGGAGTGTGGGAGGAAACCGGAGCACCCGGAGAAAACCCACGCGGGTCACGGGGAGAACGTGCAAACTCCGTACAGACAACACCCGTAGTCGGGATTGAACCCGGCTCTCTGGCGCTGTGAGGCAGCAACTCTACCCCTGCTCCACCGTGTCACAATTCAGTTTAAACCGAAGATAGACACACAGACACACAAACAGCGAACAATGGCCTGTTTCCTTTCATCATCGTTACTTTTTTGCATATCTTTCATCCATTTGTTCCATATCTCTCTACATCACCGTCTATATCTCTCGTTTCCCTCTCCCCTGACTCTCAGTCTGAAGAAGGGTCTCGACCCGAAACGTCACCCATTCCTTCTCTCCAGAGATGCTGCCTGTCCCGCTGAGTCACTCCAGCATTTTGTGTCAGTCATCATTTTTGGTGACATACACATTGAACACCTTCAGGTCAACATGGAATGATCTGATTTTGGGGGTTGCTCTGGATGCAGAGGGAAACAAAGATGGCTTCCACCTCTGGACCCCACTTCATTGGGGCTGCAGTAAGTAGCGGGAGGGGGGGGGGGGAGGCAGATAGTTGGGTATTAAGTGGGCTAAGAACAGTGCCATGTAGGCAGGGCAGCACAAATCACACTTCAAAACACAAAGGCCCGGAAGAACTCAGCAGGTCAGGCAGCATCTGTGGATTGTTCCCGATGTTGGGGAGGTCCAGGACAAGGGGTCACAGCCTCAGAATTAAAGGGCGTACCTTTCAGAAGGAGATGAGGAGGAATTTCTTTAGCCAGAGGGTGGTGAATCTGTGGAATTCATTGCCACAGACGGCTGTGGAGGCCACGTCAGTGGGCATTTTTAAAGCAGATAGACAGGTTCTTGATTAGTATGGGTGTCAGGGGTTATGGGGAGAAGGCAGGAGAATGGAGTTAGGAGGGTGAGATAGATCAGCCATGATTGAATGGCAGAGTAGACTTTATGGGCTGAATGGCCTCATTCTGTTGCTACAACTCTTGAACCTATGAATGGGGCAGGTGACGTTTCGGGTCGGAACCCTTCTTTTCTTCAGACAGGACAAGTCAAAGATTTATCCAGCACAGAAACAGGCCCTTCGGCCCACTGAGTCCCATTTCCCAGCTCTTGGCCTGGGTAAACCAAAGGATCATTTGTGGCCAAGATGGTCCCTGGGTCAATTTGTTCTTTGTTGGCTCTTGTTTCTCAAGCCCGCAATATTTCAACATAAGTAGCGTTCAGCAAATGCCACCTGCAAATATCTCGATAAGTTATTTTCAAGGGTGATTTAAACTTAAATGGTCACCGTTTTATTTGACATAAAAGAGGAATCCAAGTCTCTTTGTTAATCACTGCTGGAAGTGTGTTAATCACCTCCTTATTGACAACGACATTGGCTGTGTATTGAGTGAGGCATTGCTGGAGCCTGGCAAAGGCACTGTGCTCCACCTGGTGGCAGTGTGTGGCATGCCAGCCCGTCCCTGCCCACTCCACACCAGCCAGCCCCTGCCATGGTTCCCTGACTATCACGCCCAGCCACTGGCTAGGCTGCAAAGCAAAGCTGCCTGATCAATCCACACACACACATGCACTCACTCAGCACACAGTCACACACACGCAGATACACACGCACAGCAGTCACACACACACACAGATACACACGCACTCACACACACACACACAGTCACACACGCACTCCCTCACATACACACTCACTCATACACACACACATGCATGCGCGCACATGCACACATATGCACACAGTCAAACACACGCGCACACACACATACATACACACACACTCACACACACGCAGATACACACTCTCATAGTGACACACACGTGCCGTACACACACACTGTCACACACACACTCAGTCTCATACACACACACACGCATGCACACACACACAAATACATGCACAGACATGCACGTATACACACACACTCAGTCTCATACACACACACATGCATGCACGCACATGTGCACATATGCACACAGTCAAACACACACACACACACACATGCTTACACACGCACACACGCAGATACACACACTCACACAGATACACACTCTCATAGTGACACACACGTGCCGTACACACACACTGTCACACACACACTCAGTCTCATACACAAACACACACACACACGCATGCACACACACAAATACATGCACAGACATGCACGTATACACACACACTCAGTCTCATACACACACGCGCACGCATGCACACGCACAGTCACACAAATACATGCACGCATACACTAACAGAATCACACACACACACTCACAAACACACACACGCTCACACACACACACGCTCACACACACAGGCGCACACACACACACAGGCGCACACACACACACAGGCACACACACACACACACAGGCACACACACACAGGCACACACTCACACACACAGGCACACACACTCACACACACAGACAGACACACACAGGCACACACACACACACACACTCAGCAGTCACACACATGCAGATACACACTCACAGCAGTCACACACATACACACAGATGCACACGCACTCACAGCACAGTCACACACGCACTCCCTCACATACACACTCAGTCTCATACACACACACATGCATGCACGCACATGCACACAGTCAAACACACACGCGCATACACTCACACACACGCAGATACACACACTCACACGCAGATACACACTCTCATAGTGACACACACGTGCCGTACACACACACTGTCACACACACACTCAGTCTCATACACACACACACACACACACGCATGCACACACACACAAATACATGCACAGACATGCACGCATACACACACACTCAGTCTCATACACACACGCGCACGCATGCACACGCAGTCAAACACAAATACATGCACGCATACACTAACAGACTCACACACACTCACAGACACACACACACACACACACACACACACGCTCACACACACACAGGCACACACACACAGGCACACACACACAGGCACACACACAGGCACATGCACACACACACAGACACACACACACAGACAGACACACACAGACAGACACACACACAGACAGACACACACAGGCACACACACACACAGGCACATACACACACACACAGGCACACACACACACAGGCACACACACACACACACACAGGCACATACACACACGCACACACACACAGGCACACACACACGCACACACACACAGGCACATACACACACACACAGGCGCACACACACACACACTCAGGCACACACACACACACACACAGGCACACACACACACACACAGGCACACACGCACAGGCACACACACAGGCACATAGACACACACACAGGCACACACACACAAAGGCACACAGGCAACACACACACACACACAGGCACACACACACACAAGCACACACAAACACACAGGCACACACACATACACACACAGGCACACACATACACACACAGGCACACACAGGCACATACATACAGTTTCCTCTCAGAATAACGCATTTACAAGCAACTCCTGCTTTTAGAATTTTTTTTCCCTCTGGGTGGAAATGTCAAAGACTCGAGGCTACAGCTTTAAGGTGAGAGGGGGAAAATATTTAACAGGAATCTGAGGGGTAACTTTTCCACAGAGGGTGGTGGGTGTATGGAACAAGCTGCCAGAGGAGGTAGTTGAGGCTGGGACTATCGCCACGTTTAAGAAACAGTTAGACAGGTGCATGGATAGGTGGACACCAAATGCTGGAGTAAGTCAGCGGGTGAGGCAGCGCCTATGGAGAGAAGGAACGGGTGACGTTTTGGGTTCCCGAAACGTCACCTGTTCCTTCTCTCCAGAGATGCTGCCTCACCCGCTGAGTTACTCCAGCATTTTGTGTCCACCTTCCATTTTATCCAGCATCTGCAGTTCTTTCTCACGCAAGTACATGGATAGGACAGGTTTTGTCGGGATATTGGGACATGTCGGTCAGTGTGGGCACGTTGGGCCTGTTTCCACGCTGTATGACTCTATGGCAAAGTTTAAAGGAGATGTGCGGGGCAGGTTTTCTACACAGAGGGTGGTGGGTGCCTGGGGTGGGGGTGGAGGCAGATACGATAGTGGTGTTTAAGAGGCACATGGATATGCAGGGAATGGAGGTATATGTGCAGGTAGATAAGAGTTGGTCTTGGCATCATGTCCGGCACAGGCAGTGTAGGCCGAAGGGCCTGTTCCTGTGCTGTACTAGGTTTAAATAACGGGGTTTGTTAATACTGAGATTTGCTTGCAGAGAGATCCCAGAACCAGGGGCCACAGTTCAAGAATAAGGGGTTAGCCATTTAGAACGGAGTCGAGGAAACACTTTTTCTCACAGAGAGTGGTGAGTCTGTGGAATTCTCTGCCTCAATGGGCGGTGGAGGCCGGTTCTCAGAGAGAGCTAGATAGGGCTCTTAAAGATAGTGGAGTCGGGGGATATGGGGGAGAAGGCAGGAACGGGGTACTGATTGGGGATGATCAGCTATGATCACATTGAATGGCGGTGCTGGCTCGAAGGGCCTAATGGCCTCCTCCTGCACCTATTGTCTATCGTTCTGTCCTTTGAACTAACTCATGCTAGAGGGGGCCACAATGACTGGAGGGGTTTTACATTTGGAATTCTATCGAGCTTTCTAGGTCAGGGTGAGCCTCTCCTGTCGTGAGTCTGCTCTTTCTAAAAGCTCTCTGCTTCTATTTAAAGCTCTGATATCATAGGGGATGTTTCAATGCCAACTGACTCAAACCCGACAGATCCTTTGAAATTGAATGATCGTCCATTTACACCATCCAATCAAATCCCCAAACCTTTGAAAGGTACAAAAAAGTCACCTCTGCTTAGGTTTTGAGATACACTAGTTCCGTGTTATCCCACTTTCTCATCCACTCCCTGCACACTAGGGGGCAATTTACAGAGGGGGGGGTGATTAACCCGCAAACCCACACGTCTTTGGAGTGTGGGAGGAAACCGGAGCACCCGGAGAAAACCGGAGCACCCGGAGGAAACCCACGTGGGTCACGGGGAGAACGTGCAAACTCCGTACAGACAGCACCCGTGGTCAGGGTGGAACCCGGGTCTCTGGCGCTGTAAGGCAGCGACTCTACCGCTGGGCCACAATGATGCCAACAGCGGGGCAGCGCTGGTCTCTCACTTCCTACGTGCCAATCTTACCGCTCGGGGGATTGGCGGTGGGGGCGGGGGTGGGAATCTCGTGTGAGCCCACAGCACGATACAACGGGAGATTGGGCAATTCCACCGCAATGTGTCCAACGGATGTCGGACCCAGGTAGCTGCTGGTGGTGAGGAGGGTGAGTGGCACCAGTCAAACAGCTGGCATACAAGATGGCACCCTGCCCTGCAAAACCTTGTCACTTGGGAACTTAATGTGCTTTCATGACTGGAGGTGAAGGGTTCTGGTCCATAGGATGCCACGGTGGTGCAGCGGTAGAGTTGCCGCCTCACGGCGCCAGTGACACGAGTTCCATCCCGACTATGGGCGCTGTCTGTATGGAGTTTGCACGTTCTCCCCGTGGGTTTTCTCCGGGCGCTCCGGTTTCCTCCCACATCCAAAGACGTGCAGGTTTGTAGGTCAATTGGGTTGGGTATATTTTGTAAACTGCTCCTAGTGTGTGCGGGATAGTGCTATTCTACTGTACTGCCGCTGGTCGGCGCGGACTCGTCGGGCCGAAGGGCCTGCTGTATCACTAAACTCTGAACACAAACCAGCTGGAAGCCATTGTTTTTTCGAAGGCAGCCACTAATTAAAACTGTCTCCTCTCTAATTATGGTCACAATCCCAGCCACGAGGTTGGAATTAGGGCGGGCGAGGTGAGAAGGAACAGGATTGCAGCCAAGCAGTCATTTGAAGTTGTGTTTTCTCTTTTTTTGGGGGTTTTTTGTGTTCCTCGTTTCATTATCGTGTTCCCACGAAAGGACATTAAAAAGGAGAAAGGAACAAGGATTGCACTCGGCAGCATTGCAAATTTTCAGACACGCAGAGCAAATAGCAATGTAAGATCGCAACTGTACACGGTCGTAGCTCTCACCCAAGTGATGCCGTCAACCTGCCATTTTGTTTTACAAAACAAAAACCAAAAACAGAAAAAAAAAAATAATTGATCACGGTTAAAAAGACATCTGATGTGTAATATTTCTCCTCTGGCACTCTGAGCAGATTCAGAATGCTTAAATAATGATTTGCGATAGATTTTCCAAAAAAATATGCTCTCTTTCCAGTAACAAAATAAACCTATTTTCCACACATTCTGTCAGCAGTTTGGTATGTCTGGTTAACTGAAGTAGAAAGTTTATCAAAATAGCTGTGTTTTTTTTTCTTTCTTTGTTGAATGTCTTACAAATAAAAGGGAAAGCTTTAGTGTGTGTTTTTTTTTGTTTCCAAATCTTGTGCAAAAAAAAAATTCGCTTTGATTTTTTTTTTTCCCCTCTCCAGAGCAGTTTTGTGTTTCCCCCGTCTCACAGCGGTTCAGGAGAGCTGGCCTTCCACCGTCTCGCGCTCACGTCTGCAAGGGAAGAGGGCCGGGGGTCAGAGGCTTCATCGAGACACACCGCGCACGGGCACTTTGTGCCAACCGCCCGTTTACCCCCAGCCCCCACCCCGCGTAGATTCTGCACACACACACACACACACGAAGGACAATTATGCCCCTGTCCCACTTGGGAAACCTGAACGGAAACCTCTGGAGACTTTGCGCCCCACCCAAGGTTTCCGTGCGGTTCCCGGAGGTTTTTGTCCTCCGGCAACCACCTTCAACTAGCATCGCAACCGGCTTCGACTAAAAAATTACCGATTTTTAAAACGGAAACCACTTTCGACCATTAGGGAGACTGACAAAAACCTCCGGGAACCGCACAGAAACCTTGGGTGGGGCGCAAAGTCTCCAGAGGTTTCCGTTCAGGTTTCCTAAGTGGGACAGGGGCATAAAAGGGCCTGTCCAACTTTCACGACCTAATTCATGACCTCTGCCGAGTTTGCCCTTGACTCATACTGGCAGCATGGTCGTCACGAGGTCGTAGGTAGGTCATAGCAGGTCGTGATGTTGGCTGGACAGGCTGGATGCAGGAAGATTGTTCCCGATGTTGGGGAAGTCCAGAACAAGGGGTCACAGTTTAAGGATAAGGGGGAATTCTTTTAGGAACGAGGTGAGAACATTTTTTCTGTGGAATTCTCTGCCACAGAAAGTATTTGAGGCCAGTTCATTGGCTATATTTAAGAGGGAGTTAGATGTGGCCCTTGTGGCTAAAGGGATCAGGGGGTATGGAGAGAAGGCAGGTACAGGATACTGAGTTGGATGATCAGCCATGATCACAATGAATGGCGGTGCAGGCTGGAAGGGCCGAATGGCCTACTCCTGCACCTATTTTCTATGTTTCTATGTCTATGTTTCTATGTGATGCTAGTCACAGTAGGTACTCGTGGCATCAAGTAGGTCGGGGCGTTTTTTTCTAGCCTGATGAAAAATGTCCACGAGTAAAAAAGGTCGTGAATTAGGTCGTGAAAGTGGGACGGGCCCTTGACTTACAGAGCCGCACGTCTTTGGGATGTGGGAGGAAACTGGAGCACCCGGGGAAAACCCACGCTTCCATACACACACAGCACCCGAGGTCAGAATCGAACCAGGGGTCTCTGGCACTGTGAGGCAGCAGCTCTACCCGCTGCGCCACCACAATTAACAGGAGGCACAACATGCCTTTGCCCGCTGATTCCCCCACCTCCTCTCTCCCCAATTCAGTTCCCTTAAGACGTAGCAACTTGTCTTAGTTCAGAGATACAGTGCGGAAACAGGCCCTTCGGCCCACCGAGTCTGCACCGACCAGCGATCACCCCGCACGCTAGCACTATCCCACACACACTCACTCACACCCACCAGGGACAATTTACAATTTTTACCAAAGCCAATTAACCTACAAACCCGCACGTCTTTGGAGTGTGGGAGGAGCACCCGGAGAAAACCCACGCAGGTCACGGGGAGAACGTGCAAACTCTGTACAGACAGCGCCCATGGCTGGGATGGAGCCCGGGTCCCTGGCGCTGTGAGGCAGCAACTCTACCGCTGCGCCACCGTGCTGGCCCACATGGGTCGAAGTCTTCACAGCGCGAGTGGGCGGGGGGCGGTGGGGGAAGTGGGTGGAGAGGGGGATATGGGGGGAGGGGGGAGTGGGGGTGTGAGAGCAGGGGAGGGGGTACCTCAGGTTTACTTGCTGTGCTGGTAGGAATAGCTCGCAGGGTCAGAAGTCGTTTCCAGAGAAACCTGCTGCTGGACGCTGGGTTCCTGCAATGGGGAAAGATGAAGCCGTCACTCACACAGAACGTCATGCAGTCCCACACACAGTGGCCTGCGGAGAGGGAGAGTGAGGAGAGAGAGGAGTGGGGAGAGGAGAGAGTGAGGGAGAGAGAGAGAGAGGGGAGAGAGGGGAGAGGGTGAGGAGAGAGTGAGGGGAGAGAGTGAGGGGAGAGTGAGGGGAGAGGGAGAGAGGGAGGGGAGAGAGTGTGGAGAGAGTGAGGAGAGAGGGAGAGAGTGAGAGGGGAGAGGGAGTGGAGAGAGAGAGAGGAGAGAGAGTGAGAGAGAGAAGGAGAGAGGGGTGGGCTCACACACACACTGCAACAGTCACACACACACAACATACACCTATCATGCTCTCACACACACTCACATACACACACCAAGACACACTCACATGCCTACCATATTCTTACACAGTCACACACACACAACAGTCACACACGCTAACACACACGCTAACACACACGCTAACACACACATGTGCCCCGCTCCTGCCTACGATACTCACCCATCACACACACATTAACCACACCCATCACACACACACACTAACCACACTCATCTCACTCATACCAATCACACTCGCACTCATGTGCATATATGTACACACAACACACACTCATGCACAAGTACTCGAGATTGGCCCAGTGTCAGCATCCAGCAGGTGGGGGGAGAGGGGGGTTGAGGGGGGGGGAGAGGGGGGGGGGGAAGAGGGGGGATGGGAGATGGGGGAGTGGAGGAGTGAGGGAGAGCGGGGTCATAGTCATAGAGACATTGAGTGATGCAGCGTGGAAACAGGCCCTTCGGCCCAACTTGCCCACACCGGCCAACACGTCCCAGCTTCACTCGTCCCACCTGCCTGCGCTTGGTCCCTCTGCTCTGCACACAACCCAGAGGCCTACCATTACAGTGTAGGTCCTACCCTTGTTAGCATCTGTGGAGAACATGGATAGGTGACGTTTCACAGAGTGCTGGAATAACTCAGCGGGTCAGGCAGCATCTGTGGAGAACATGGATAGGTGACGTTTCACAGAGTGCTGGAGTAACTCAGCGGGTCAGGCAGCATCTGTGGAGAACATGGATAGGTGACGTTTCACAGAGTGCTGGAGTAACTCAGCGGGTCAGGCAGCATCTGTGGAGAACATGGATAGGTGACGTTTCACAGGTAAATTACGAGATGTACAGATAGGGTAGACATTCTGAACCTTTTTCTCATGGTGCAAAATCCTACGGTGTACAAAATCATGAGAGGAATAGATCACGTAGATGCACAGAGTCTCTTGCCCAGAGTAGGGGAATCGAGGACCAGAGGACACAGGTTCAAGGTGAAGGGGAAAAGATTTAATAGGAATCTGAGGGGTAGCTTTTTCACACAGAGGGTGGTGGGTGTATGGAAAGAGCTGCCAGAGGAGGTAGTTGAGGCTGGGACTATACCAAAATTTAAGAAACAGTTAGACAGGTACATGGATAGGACACGTTTGGAGGGATATGGACCAAACGCAGGCAGGTGGGACTAGTGTGGATGGGACAAGTTGGCCGGTGTGGGCAAGTTGGGCTGAACGGCCTGTTTCCTAGCTGTATCACTCTATGACTATGACCAGAGGTTACTTGGCATCACGTTCAGCATGGACATTGCGGGCCGAAGGGCCTGTTCCTGTGCTGTACTGTCCTGTTCCAGGTTCCGGGGCAAATGGGCTTGGTTCGGGATCACTCCAGCGGAGGGGGCTGGGACAAAATGTCCGCCCCCCAGGTGAAGGCGCGCGCGGGCTTACCTCGACAGACACGTTGGACGGAGGCATGGGGTTGTACTGGGGAATGTACGTCCCTTGTATCGCTGTGGTGGCAGGCAGGTACTGCAAAAGGACAAAGCCGTTAGTACACGCAACGGGACAAAGTAAAGCTCCCCCATCCCCACCCCCATCCATCCATGGGGGTGGGGGATGGGGGTGGGGATGGGGGTGGGGGATGGGGGGTGGGGATGGGGGTGGGGATGGGGTGGGGAGTGGGGATGGGGATGGGGGATGGGGGTGGGGATGGGGGATGGGGATGGGGATGGGGATGGGGATGGGGGTGGGGATGGGGGGTGCGGATGGGGATGGGGATGGGGGATGGGGGTGGGGGTGGGGGTGGGGATGGGGGATGGGGGTGGGGGTGGGGGATGGGGGTGGGGGTGGGGAGGGGGATGGGGATGGGGATGGGGGATGGGGATGGGGATGGGGTGAGGGATGGGGGATGGGGATGGGGGTGGGGGATGGGGGTGGGGATGGGGGATGGGGATGGGGGTGGGGATGGGGATGGGGATGGGGGATGGGGATGGGAGTGGGGATGGGGATGGGGAGGGGGATGGGGATGGGTATGGGGATGGGGGTGGGGGTGGGGGGGGATGGGGTGGGGGTGGGGATGGGGGTGGGGGTGGGGATGGGGGTGGGGATGGGGGATGGGGATGGGGATGGGGAGGGGGATGGGGATGGGGATGGGGGCGGGGGGTGGGGGTGGGGATGGGGGTGGGCTTGGGGATGGGGGTGGGGGTGGGGGTGGGGATGGGGGTGGGGATGGGGGATGGGGATGGGGGTGGGGATGGGGTGGGGATGGGGATGGGGGATGGGGATGGGAGTGGGGATGGGGATGGGGAGGGGGATGGGTATGGGGATGGGGGTGGGGGTGGGGGGGATGGGGTGGGGGTGGGGATGGGGGTGGGGGTGGGGATGGGGGTGGGGATGGGGGATGGGGATGGGGATGGGGAGGGGGATGGGGATGGGGATGGGGGTGGGGATGGGGATGGGGATGGGGATGGGGGATGGGGATGGGGGATGGGGATGGGGATGGGGATGGGGTGAGGGATGGGGGCGGGGGGTGGGGGTGGGGATGGGGATGGGGGATGGGGATGGGGATGGGGGGTGGGGGATGGGGATGGGGGATGGGGGTGGGGGGGTGGGGATGGGGGATGGGGATGGGGGATGGGGGTGGGGGTGGGGGTGGGGATGGGGGATGGGGGATGGGGAGTGGGGTGGGGGGTGGGGATGGGAGTGGGAGTGGGGATGGGGATGGGGATGGGGATGGGGATGGGGTTGGGGATGGGGATGGGGGGTGGGGATGGGGGTGGGGATGGGGGTGGGGATGGGGGTGGGGGATGGGGATGGGGATGGGGATGGGGGTGGGGGTGGGGTAGGGGATGGGGGTGGGGGTGGGGGGAAGGGGAGGGGGAGGGGGAGGGTGAAGAGGGGGGTGGGGTGAGATTGCCCCTTTTATAGGCAGTGGGGATGAAGGGAATGTGCGCCCAATATTCAATCTTCACTTTGACAACTGATCTACAAGCCGGGCTCGACGGAGTATGACAATTCTACATGCCATGAAAACTGAAGCACAGAAGGCATTTGGCAAAGTGCCACATAATAGGTGCCAGGATGGTGTTAGGCGAGGGGCGGCGAGAGGGGGGTTAGGCGATGGCGAGGGGCGGGGCGAGGGGGTTAGTTGTGTGCAGGGGCTGTGGCCCACACTGCCAGGCCATTGCTGGTGTGGGCGGCACTTACCGCGCCCGCACTGCCCAGGGAGAGGTGACTGAGCTGCTGGGTTAGTGGTCCCATCATTGACGTGGGCTGCATCGACATGGTGTGATCCATCGCGGGGGGTGAGGACTGCTCCCTGCAGAAACAAAGGGCACCACTCACAGCCATCCCCCCGTTCCCCAGTCCCCTCGCCATCATCAGCCTTCCCCCCTCACAAAGGGGGCTCCCATCTCCAACCCCCGGGCCCGGCCACCCAGCAGAGAGAGAGAGAGGGGGGAGGTTAGTGAGAGGGGGGGGAGAGAGGGTCAGAGAGAGAGGGAGAGAGAGGGGGGTCAGAGAGAGAGAGAGAGAGAGAGAGAGAGAGAGGAGAGAGAGTGAGAGAGAGAGAGAGAGAGAGAGAGAGAGGAGAGAGAGAGAGAGGGAGAGAGGGGGGTCAGAGAGAGAGAGAGACAGAGAGGGGGGAGGTTAGAGACAGGGAGAGAGAGAGGGAGAGAGAGGGGGGTCAGAGAGAGAGACAGAGAGGGGTCAGAGAGAGAGAGAGAGGGGGTGTCGGAGAGATAGAGGGGGGGTCGGAGAGAGAGAGAGGGGGGTCGGAGAGTGAGGGGGTCGTCGTGGAGAGAGGAGGGGCCCGGGGGAACATGGAGACTATAGGGGGGACCCAGCGGGGTGGGGCTGGCGAGAACCAAGGGGGAGCGGGGGGCCCAGTTGACAGACGACGTGATTGTTGGATGACCCAGACACGTGGTGTGAGAAATCGAGTGATTAAACCCCCACTGTTGTGAAGGTCCGGGCGAGGAGTCTAACATCGTTGTGAATGAAGTAACCAGCATCGTCCTTGAGCACCACTGATAGCATTGTATAGCGGCAGGCAGAGATGGGCGATGCGCCATAATCACCAGATACTAGCTTTTCAATTAAAATACAAGAAACTAGGCCAGGTCAATAGCAACTGAGCATGCTTAATGAAATAGATGAATATTACTTCCACGCCCCTGGTCAAGAAACTGCTCATTACCATGCACATGTATGAGCATGATATGTATGATGAGGGAGGTACTGGGGGACGTACCTATAGACTGTGCACCTCAGTGCTCTGAATGGGAAGAGCCAGAGGGGAGGTTAAGCCAGCAGAATTGTGTGTATAAAGGGACTTTACTTTCCTGACTTTGCTGTGCCTCTAGGGGAGAGGAAAGGAGAGGCACCTATTCTGCAGAATATTATCTTAATAAAAACTTCTTTGCTGACTTTGTCTCAAACAGCGTTTGTGATTTTTTATATCTCACAATTTGGGGGCTCGGTTCCGGGATTTAATTACTCCAGGCCAGCTGACGGGGGTACACGGACGACGAGAAGGTGCATCCCGCTGAGTTCAGCGGTCTCAGACTCCTTGCTTACCGTCAGAAGGTTTGAGCCAGTGATGCCCGGACCAAACAGAGACTCAGCAAAGAAGTGAAGGTGGCTGGAAATCGCGAAAATCGAGTAATTCTGCGCACAGACCCCGGTAAGAAACTTTGACTGTTATAGTATTACCTGGGCGATTTGATAAAAGATCGGAGAGGAATTCCGATAAAGAGAATGGGAAATGTAAGTGAAAAACCCATCCCAGCATTCTGCCCAATAGTCCGTTGGGGGCGAAAGCTGAACCACTGGGGGGCAAGAAATACCCAGGGGTCGGAGAAGACAACAATGATAAGGTATTGTTATTTTGAATGGCCAAAACACCCAATACAGGAGCTTCGGTCTGGTGGCCAGAGGATGAGTCAGATGAGGATTGGGTACAACAGGCATTGAATGAATATGTGAAAAATAAACCCAATCCAATTATAGAAGAGATCAAGTATGCCGCAGTATGGGAAGCGGGATATAATTATTAAAGGAGAGAGAGGCAGTTTAACTCCTCGTTGGTACCACCCTGAGAGGTTAGGGGTCTGTTGGACGGGAATAGTCCGATAAGACAATGGAGGCAGTTTAACTCCTCGTGGATACCACCCTGAGAGGTCAGGGGTCTGTTGGACGGGAATAGTCCGATAAGACAATGGATAACCGGAACGGGAAAAGTAAGAGTCCGGGGGGAAAAGAAAAAGGCTCAATGGTGAAGAGCCGCACATTCTGCCTGATAGTCCGTTGGGGCAATGTGGCAATCTTGGGGAGAAGGAAGCCCCGGGGGTAAAAATAAGGAGACTATGATTAAGTTCTGTTATTTTGATTAGCCAAAGGAACCAATAATGAGGATTGGGCACTTTGGATGCTGTACAGAATATTCAGAGTATCACTCAAACATTGCAAAAATCTAAGGAAAATCACAGTGCCAAATGTTTTGAGTACGAAAAGTTAAAAAAGGAAGGAGCAACACAGAAAGAAATAGAAAAGGCAACTGTCAAATCTAAAAAAAAAGAGGCTACAGAAACCTATAAATTATATGTGGAAAAACAGATTTTGAACAAAAATTGACAGAAACCTCAAAGAAATTTCAGGAAATTGAAGAGGCTCATCTTAAGCACTTGAAAGAAATATTGTTGTTGTGAGTTATTTCACAAAATCTATAGAAGGAACTCATATACAGATTGGTCAGGTACATGAGGAGTTAGTGCAAAATATTGTAGAATAGCAGAAAGTAGAATTGCAATAAGAATAATGTAATATAGTGACTACGAGGACAGAGGAGGTGTAAGGACTGCGTTTCTTGACTGTGGAGATAAAATTGCTGCATTCTCTCTGCTGAGAGATCGAGACAAAATGTACTTCTTTGTTTGGAGATTAATGGGAGTGGGGTGTGGTCAGATGTTGAGTGACTAGGATTTTGATTGGTTGTGATCTTAGTGGGGTGTGGTTAGAATTTGAGTGATGGTGAGTCTGACTAATCACGATCAGAATCAATGTCCAATCACAGTGCTCAGGAACCTGATTGATGGGGGATTAGGCCATCCTACTTTAACTTAAAAGAGGAGATAAGAATTATATAAATGTTAATTTTGAAACTTGAATCTGTGTAGAAAATTGCATCATTTCTTTGAAGTAAGAATGGAACGAATGTGATTTGTGTGTAAAAACAGCTTTTGAATGAATGAGAAAGTTCATATATGTGATCTTTTGTTTGTTGTAGGCCACATGCTGTAAGGGTGTGTGTGTGTGTGTGTGTGTGTTCCTTTAAGAAATTGTAAGCAATGAGGAAGGTTACGAACAGCTGTAAGGTAACGAACAACGCTTTGTATCATCGCAACTTAAAAGGGAAAAGTTGGAAAATGGAGGTTGCTTGGTTTTGCTTCTGTTTCTATAGATTTATTTTCAGTAAAGTTAATTTGGAAGATTGTTACTAGTACTAGGAATTGGAAATAGTGGTGAGAATGGATTGAAATAATTGGAAATAAGTTATTTGCTGAAACATGACCAGCTTTTGTGGTTTGTTTAGATAAACCATTCTGGTTGGAGAAGGGTAATGATTGTTTGCTGAGATTTTCAGAAACAGTTGTGATGAAGTGGCCCAAAGAAGGCACTTTCAAGATATTAAAGAAGGAACTGCAGATGCTGGAGAATCGAGGGTACACAAAAAGCTGGAGAAACTCAGCGGGTGCAGCAGCATCTAAGGAGCGAAGGAGATAGGCGATGTTTCGGGTCGAGACCCTTCAAGATAAATGTGTGACAAGATGGATGTGTTAATTACGAATTATATGTCACAGATAAGTTGGAAAGGTGGGAAAAGGGGAGAGGAAAGGAATTAGATGTACTTAGGCAGTTTAGAGAGGAAAGGAGAGAGGCAGCGAGGAGGTAACGGAAGCAGGAAACGACAGGTGTGAACGTAATAAATCAGGAGTCAGTGGAAGATTTTAAAAGAAAGGTGAATACATTTGCAAAGGAGGGTAAACTATCTGAGAAGTAAGAAATTGAGTTTAGAATGAGAAAGAAGGCATATCAGAAATGATTAAAGTGGGGAACAAAGGGATAAATTGATGAGACTGCTTTAAAAAGATAAGAGCAGGCCAGACACAGATTATCCTTTGGGGCACTCATAAACTGAGAGGGCTAAAAAAAATACCTTACCCAATATTCCTGATGGGGCAGGAAATGGATTATGGTTTTGGAGGAGGAGAACGTGGGACGATTATTGGCTATGGGAGATTTGAAGGCACTGTTGGTGAAAGTGATAGGAACCACTAAACTGACAGAACTCCTGAAGATGGCTGGTATAAAAATGCTGTGAACAATGCAATAAACAATGGCATGCTGTTTGACACAGTCAGGTAGAGGGTATGGCAGGCCCTCAGACAATAATCCAGCAGCCTATCTGGAGAACAAGCTGAAAAGGTGGAGACTGGAAACTGAACAAGCAATAGAAGGCAACCAGTTAATGAACACTATATTCTGAACCACTGTGGTGGATGTCATTCCTCCTAAAGTCAAGTCTAGATTGGAGGAGGTGGTGGGATTGTCATTTATTTCCCACCCCTGATTCAGTGATCATTTGGCCAATGAGGTTGAGAAATATCGCAAAGATAGGAAAAAGACTTGCAGACCAGCAGGAAGAGGTGCAGAGTAAAATGATGCAAATGTAACTTGAAGAGCTCAAAAAGAAAGAGCGTGAAAAAGGAAAGACAATGTTGTCAATAACAACAGACCTGGTTGAAAAGTCTGAAATATGTGATGCACCGACACACAGTGAGTCCTACGACAGAGCCAAACAGGGGCCAGAGAATTCCATGCCAATAATAAATGTCTTTGGGAGAGTGTTTCCTCAAATGCCCTATCAGGAGTGAAATAAATCTGGATATAAGCCCAGACAGGACTGGGGTCCCCAAGGGAGGGAGGGATATCAAGGAAGAGGTCAATAAAGGCTAGTAAGGAGATAGGTAATGGATAAGATGTGTTGGGGATGTGAACAGGTATGGTAATCAGGAAAAAATAATAATAATCAAGATAGTGGTGAACATAGCTATGGCAAGAACATTAAGAAGAGGTATTAAATACACCTAGACTAGGATGCAGCAGGGTTTTAAATACTAGCCCCATGTTTTTAATCAGATGTTATAGGCAGATTTGGAAGGTGTTGATATAGTATGTGGATGATTTGTTGGTTTGTTCCACAAGTGAGAAGCAATGTGAGAGAGACATTGTAATTATCTTGGAAAAGATGGCACAGGAGGTCATAAAGTATCAAGGAAGAAGTTGTCGTTTTGTCAGCAGCAGGTAGAATATTTTGGACGAGTAATATATAAAGAAGTAAAAGCTAAAGCGCAGGATCAAATTGAAGTGGTGCATCAGGATGAATTAGACTTTAAGGTAATCAAATTGGAAGCTTGCCTGCAATCTTGCTTAGCTCAGTTGGCAGAAATTAAGGCTTTAAGAGCAGCATGTGTACATGGGGTCTGGCACATGTTTGGAGCAGTAGGGAAACAGAAAGGCTTCGAGAAAAGCAACGGAGACCCCATGCAAAGTTAGCAGTATCCCCCTATGAAATGTTGTTTGGGTTACCTTATTTGGGAAAGATAGAAGGAATACCCACCATGGAGAGCAGTGATGTATTCTTAAGGAACTATTTACTGGCAGTATCTCGTTCTCTTACAGGATTAAAAGCTTGCTGCCTAAATATCGATGACAATGGACAGGCAGTAATGGACATAGCAGAAGGAATCCGGAAGTTGGCACATGTTCCAATACAAAAGTGGAATTCGATTGAGGTTATCGGATGGTGGGATTCCATCCTCGGAGGAACATGGTGGAGAACGGCGGGAGTCGTGTTTCTATCTGCATTGGCTGGGCTGATATTTATACCCGTTGTATCCCTTGTTTTAGGGAACTCATTACAAGGAGTGCAAGTCAGATGCAGGCTGTAGTAGCACCTATGGGAACAAAAGGGGAGATACAGAAAATAATGATACTGTGACCAGGGAAGACCCAGGATCCACAGGAGAAGGAGATTAGGAGAATGTTACTTCAATTAGAACTGAAGGAGCTTGAAATTGGGGTTTAATCAATAAATGCGTAGCAAAAGAAAAAGGGAGGATTGTGAGAAATCGAGTGATTAAACCCCCACTGTTGTGAAGGTCCGGTGAGGATTCTAACATCGTTGTGAATGAAGTAACCAGCATCGTCCTTGAGCACCACTGATAGCATTGTATAGTGGCAGGCAGAGATGGGGGATGCGCCATAATCACCAGATACTGGCTTTTCAATTAAAATACAAGAAACTAGGCCAGGTCAATAGCAACTGAGCATGCTTAATGAAATAGATGAATATTACTTCCACGCCCCTGGTCAAGAAACTGCTCATTACCATGCACATGTATGAACCATGATATGTATGATGAGGGAGGTACTGGGGGACGTACCTATAGACTGTGTACCTCAGTGCTCTGAATGGGAAGAGCCAGAGGGGAGGTTAAGCCAGCAGAATTGTGTGTATAAAGGGACTTTACTTTCCTGACTTTGCTGTGCCTCTAGGGGAGAGGAAAGGAGAGGCACCTATTCTGCAGAATATTATCTTAATAAAAGCTTCTTTGCTGACTTTGCTGTTTGTCTCGTGTGAACGGCCGTGGTGAGGTCTGCTGCGTGATTTTACCAGGGTGTGTGCAGAAGAAAGCATTTCACTGCACCCCGGGCCGTGTGACGAGAACATATCGTTGAACTAGTGGTTAGGCCTCGGGCCTGGTTGGGCATTGACTGTGACACAGAGGGGCAGCATCACCGTCCGAGATGGCACGCTCCCCCCCCCCTCTCTCTCTGACATCCCCCCCCCCCCCGACAGGTCCACTGACACGGGCCTCGGGGGTTATGGGGAGAAGGCAGGAGAATGGGGTTAGGAGGGAGAGATAGATCAGCCACGATTGAATGGCGGAGTAGACTCGATGGGCCGAATGGCCACACTCTGCTCCTATCGCTTATAAACTATAACGTCCGCCCCATATTTCTTCCCCAGATTCCCCCTCCCCTTTAAGTTCCTTTGTTAAAATCTCCCGGTTTCCAACCATTTTTAACTCCCCTTCCCATTCCCACACAGACCTTTCTGTCCTGGGCCTCCTCCATTTTGTCAGAGTGGGGCCCAGGGCAAATTGGAGGAACAGCACCTCATGTTCCGCTTGGGCAGCTCACACCCCAGCGGTGTGAACATTGAATTCTGGTTCTTACTTCTCCTGCCCTGGGTGAATGACTCTTAAGTCCAAAACGGCAGGAGGGTGATCGGGCGGGCGGGCGGGCGGGCGGGGGGTCAAGGCGGTGAGAGGATTGGCACAAACATGGACAAAGGAAGCTTACCATCGGTTGCATAAGGTACGATTGGTGATGCATCCACGAGGGGTTATGGACCTGTGTGCCACAACACAAGAGAGCAATCACCTTCAGCCTGCATTCACATATCGCCTGTCTTCACCCGCGTTTCACTGCCGTATGTACCGATCACGGAACAAATGACACTCGGACTTGCAGCAGCGCAACAGCTCTGTAAACATGATACTGCGACGAATTAGGCAGCGCTATCAAACGTTGGCCGAATCCCCTCTCCCCAAACCCTTCATTCTCTGCTTCAATTTAAAACAAAATGGCAGTCACGGTGTCGCAGCGGTAGAGTTGCTGCCTTGCAGCGCTTTCAGCGCCAGAGACCCGGGTTCGATCCCGATTACTGGTGCTGTCTGTACGGAGTTTGCATGTTCTGCCCGTGACCCGCGTGGGTTTCCTCCCGGTGCTCCGGTTTTCTCCCACACTCCAAAGACATGCAGGTTTGTAGGTTAATTGGCTTGGTATAAGTGTAAATTGTCCCTAGTGGGTGTATGATAGTGTTAGTGTGCGGGATCGCTGGTCGGCACGGACTTGATGGGCCGAAGGGCCTGTTTCCATGCTGTATCTCTAAACTAAATTAAACTAAAAAATCCAATAAATTAATAACTGCAATACTAGTGCAAACAAAGGCTGCAGTACTTTCTACAACTAAAGACAGTCCCCTAGGAGTTCATAGAGTAAAACGGAGTCTGAAGAAGGGTCCCAACCCAAAGTGTCACCTATCCGTGTTCTCCACAGATGCTGCCTGACCCGCTGAGTTACTCCAGCACTCTGTGAAACGTCACCTATCCATGTTCTCCACAGATGCTGCCTGACCCGCTGAGTTACTCCAGCACTCTGTGAAACGTCACCTATCCATGTTCTCCACAGATGCTGCCTGACCCGCTGAGTTACTCCAGCACTCTGTGAAACGTCACCTATCCGTGTTCTCCACAGATGCTGCCTGACCCGCTGAGTTACTCCAGCACTCTGTGAAACGTCACCTATCCGTGTTCTCCACAGATGCTGCCTGACCCGCTGAGTTACTCCAGCACTCTGTGTTTTGCTCCAGATTCTAGTATCTGCAGTTCCTCGTGTCTTTCTCTGGTCCATATTATTGTGGATGGAGATGAACAGCGGTCAGTCTGGATCAAGAAGGAGCTTTCCCTTCCCAGATGACTTCAGTGACGGCACGATGGTGCAGCGGGTAGAGCTGCTGCCTCACCGTGCCACAGACCCGGGTTCCATCCTCACCACGGGTGCTGTCTGTACGTAGCTTGACAATAGACAATAGACAACAGACAATAGGTGCAGGAGTAGGCCATTCGGCCCTTCGAGCCAGCACCGCCATTCACTGTGATCACGGCTGATCATCCCCAATCAGTATCCCGTTCCTGCCTTCTCCCCATATCCCCTGACTCCGCTATCTTTAAGAGCCCTATCTAGCTCACTCTTGGAAGCATCTAGAGAACCGGCCTCCACCGCCCTCTGAGGCAAAGAATTCCACAGACTCACCACTCTCTGTGTGAAAAAGTGTTTCCTCGTCTCCGTTTTAAATATTCTTAAACTGTGGCCCCTGGTTCTTCCTGTGACCGCGTGGGTTTCCTCCGGGTGCTCAGGTTTCCCCCCACATCCCAAATACATGCGGGTGTGTAGGTTAATCGGCCCCTCTGTAAATTGCCCCCTGGTGTGCAGGGAGTGGATGAGATAGTGGGACACACAGAATTAGTGTGTGAACTGGGGATTGCTGGTCAACGTGGACTAGGTGGGCCGAAGGGCCTGTTTCCACACTGTATCTCTAAACTAAACTAATCAGTAATCACAATTCAGTAGGTTCAGTGGCCATCATCACTGATGGCTCTTTCTTCTTTCAATTCTAGATTATGAACCAAACCCAATTTTGATTTCAGATCTATTCAATACTTGAATTCTCCAATAACTCTCAGAGACTTCTACAGATGCACCATACTGTTGGGTTGTACAGTGGCGCAGCTATAGAGTTGCTGCCTCACAGCGCCGGTGACCCGGGTTCGATCCCGACTACAGGTGCTGTCTGGGTGGAGTTTGCACGTTCTCCCCGTGACCCGCGTGGGTTTTCTCCGGGTGCTCCGGTTTCCTCCCACACTCCAAAGACGTGCGGGTTTGTAGGTGAATTGGCGTTGGTGTAAATGTAAATCATCCCTCGTGCGTGTGGGACAGCTTGGTTTGCGAACATCCCTGCTCAAGACCACAAGGCATTACGGTGGCTGCCCGCCGTACCCACGTGTTCCTGCCAGCTACGGGACCATGGGCCAGCTCACCCACCAACCAGCGATGTCAGTGCTGCCTTTCCATCCATGCAGATGCCCTCTTTAGTTTAGTTTGGAGGTACAGTGTGGAAACAGGCCCTTCAGCCCACCGAGTCCGTGCCAACCAGCGATCCCCGCACACTAACACTGTCCCACACACACTGGGACAATTTACAATTATACCAAGCCAATTAACCTACAAACCTGCATGTCTTTGGAGTGTGGGAGGAAACCGGAGCACCCGGAGAAAACCCGCTACAGACAGCACCTGTGGTCAGGATCGAACCCAGGTCTCTGGTGCTGTGAAGCAGCAGAGTCTGTAGTCCTATCCTCCAATCATTTGTGTCCTGTGGTTTGCATGTACGAGGAGGCTAGAGATAGGGTGGCCAACTTTCTCACTCCCAAATAAGGGACAAAAGGTCAAACTACGGACAAGTTCCCGATGGTTGAGCGACTGGGCCGTGGCTGGGTGAATGATGAGTTGGCCCCGGGTGCTGGACTGCACACAAAGCCCAGCCGGCGGGCCAGCTGAGGAGGTTTGGCCCCGGGCCGCTCCACGTCGCTCGCAAACTCCGGCGCCCCGTCCAACTAGTGAACCGATGATCGGCCGTGAGAAGGAGGGGTGGGGGTGGTGGCGGCAGTAAGCGAAGGTCTGAAGGTCGGACAGCTGGCCGGGCTGCCGACCGACCGACGGGGCCACGGGCGAGGCGCTGCTGCTGCTGCTGCTGCTGCTGCTGCACTCCGTGGGCTGCACTACGTCGGGACGAGTGAGGCGGGGCCGGTTGACCCGACAGTCCCGCGACCCGAGTAGTAGCGGTCAAATACGAGACAAACCAATTTGGCCCAATATACGGGATGTCCCGGCTAATACGGGACAGTTGGCAACACTAGCTAGAGACAACATGGAGACCCTTCCTCGGCCAGGGGGCCTGAGGCCTTGGTTGAGGATTTGTAGCAGGTCAAGAGGCAAACTGCAAGCACTCACCTGAAATGAGGACACAGGTGAGGTGATGTACGGTGTGATGGATGTCTGTGCAATCATCCTGTTGGGAGCAATACTGTACGGACTGGAATAAAATCTAGAGCAAGACAGGACAAACACGTTTTTGAGTTATCGCTCAGCGAACAGCCTCAATCACTGCTGACACACCACACTACACTTGCTCCCTTTCTCCGTTCCCCTCGATCCGCTACCTCACACCGCTCCCAGTTTTCCCGATTCCAATTCCAGGTTCTTGATCAGTACGGGTGTCAGGGGTTACGGGGGAGAAGGCAGGAGAACAGGGTTAGGCGGGAGAGAGAGAGATCAGCCATGATTGAATGGCGGAGTGGGCTTTGATGGGCCGAATGGAAACAAGGAACTCCAGCGGAGGTCCAAGGGAAGTCCAAGGAACCAAGGGATGAGCTTGGGCCTCCAAGTTGAAGTCCAAGCTTGACCACATGTGGAAGACATTGCGGTCGACAAAAGTGCTGGAGAAACTCAGCGGGTGAGGCAGCATCTATGGAGCAAAGGAATAGGTGACGCTTCTTCAGTCTGATTCATTCGCTCTATATTCCCCCACCTATTCCTTCGCTCCATAGATGCTGCCTCACCCGCTGAGTTTCTCCAGCATTTTTAACTACCTTGATTTTTCCAGCATCTGCAGTTCCTTCTTAAACATGGAAGACATTGTGGGTCCCTTAGTGTGACCCAGCGTGGGGCTATTGCAATCTCCGACACTGTATCCCTGACTTGTCCCTGGCTCTGACCTCCCCACCAGCGAGGGGATCTATCGCAGTCGCTGCCTCAAAAAGGCTGGAACCATCATCAAGGACCCACACCATCCTGGCCACACACTCATCTCCCTGCTACCTTCAGGTAGAAGGTACAGGAGCCTGAAGACTGCAACGACCTGGTTCAGGAATAGCTACTTCCCCACAGCCATCAGGGCTATTAAACGCAACTCAAACAAAACTCTGAACTTTAATAGCCTATTGCACTTTATCTGCGCATTTATGTGTATATATATATATATATATATATATATACAGTGGCTTGCAAAAGTTTTCATACCCCTTGAACCTTTCCACATTTTGTCACCTTACAACCACAAACGTAAATGTATTTTATTGGGATTTTATGTGATAAACCAGCACAAAGTGGTGCATAATTGTGAAGTGGAAGGAAAATGATACATGGGTTCCAAATTTTATTACAAATAAAAAATTGAAAAGTGAAAACTGTAAATACATTTACGTTTGTGGTTGTAACGTGACAAAATGTGGAAAAGTGCAAGGGGTATGAAAACATTTGCAAGCCACTGTATATTCAACGGTTATATGGACACACTTATCTGTTCTGTAGTCAATGTTGTGCTGAAGCAAAGCAAGAATTTCATTGTCCTATCTGGGACACATGACAATAAACTCTCTTGAATCGTCACTCTTGAATCTTTAGGGCATTTGTCCTCTGTGTGATGATCCAAAACTGTAAGCAATACTCCAGGTGTGGCCTCACCAAGACCCTGTACAACTGCAGTAGAACCTCCCTGCTCTTATACTCAAATCCTTTTGCTATGAATGCTAACATACCATTCACTTTCTTCACTGCCTGCTACACCTGCATGCCTACTTTCAATGACTGGTGTACCATGACACCCAGGTCTCGCTGCATCTCCCCTTTTCCTAATCGGCCACCATTCAGATAATAGTCCACTTTCCTGTTTTTGCCACCAAAGTGGATAACCTCACATTTATCCACATTATACTGCATCTGCCATGCATTTGCCCACTCACCCAACCTATCCAAGTCACCTTGCATCCTCCTAGCATCCTCCTCACAGCTAACACTGCCCCCCAGCTTCGTCTCATCCACAAACGTGAAACTCAAATGCAAGACCTTTCCCCTCAGCTCACAATGTACCACTCGACATTTGCACAATCTATGTCCCTTTTGATCTCTGGCTTTCACACCATACCCTTCGTTATCTCTGTGTCTCCCTCTCCCCTGGCTCTCAGTCCGAAAAAGGGTCTCAACCCCCGAAACGTCACCCATACCTTCTCTCCAGAGATGCCGCCTGTCCCTAATTCGACGACTCACCGTATACTGGGCACTCACCGGTGCCCGCACTAAAATCATTTGCCAAACATCCCTTCGGCAGTTCCCAACTTCCTCACCCCCAGAATCCGTAACCCACCAACGATTCAATTGAACAAAGGACAGTTCCTTGCTCCCGAGCAAAGCAGCGTGGGAATTGGGCACTCCAGGGGGTCAAAGGTCACTAAAATGGACCCTCTCCCTCGGTCCATGCCAGAACGATCCTTTCAGAACCAATCTCCAGCTAAGACAGAACATAGATCATCATAGGAGCAGAATTAGGCCATTCGGCCCGTCGAGTCTCCTCCGCCATTCGATCATGGCTGATCTATCTTTCCCTCTCAACCCCGTTCTCCTGCCTTCTCCCTGTACAAACTCCGTACAGAGGGCACCCGTAGTCGGGATGGAACCCGGGTCTCTGGCGCTGTGAGGCAGCCGTCTCTGTGGTCCAATGCTCCTATCGTTCGTGTCCTGGGTTTGCATGTACGCGGAAGCTAGAGACAACATGGTGACCCAGGGCCTGAGGCCTTGCTTCAGGATTTGTAACCTTTGACACCCATACTAATCAAGAACCTGGTAATCTCCGCTTTAAAAATACCCAATGACTTTGCCGGGCCTATCCCAACGTTCAAGAAACAGTTCGACAGGTACATGGATAGGACAGGTTTGGAGGGATATGGACCAAAAGGCAGGCAGGTGGGACTAGTGTAGATGGGACATTGTTGGCCGGTGTGGGAAAGTCGGGCCGAAGGGCCTGTTTCCACACTGTATCACTCTATGACTTTACCTCTCAACCCCATTCTCCTGCCGATACAAATCAAAAATCTGTCTGTCTCCTTAAAAAATATCCAATGACTTGGCCTCCACCACCATCTGTGCCACATATTCACCACTCTCGAAATTCCTCCTTCAGTCTGAAGAAGGGTCTCGACCCGAAACGTCGCCCATTCCTTCTCTCCAGAGATACTGCCTCACCCGCTGAGTCACTCCAGCATTTTGTGTCTACCTTCGATTTAAACCAGCATCTGCAGTTCTTTCTTAGGCAATATTCCTTTTTGTCTCCATTCTAAAGGAACGTCCTTTTATTCTGAAGCTGTGCCCTCGCCTCTGGTCTCTCCCACTAGTGTAAACCACTCAGAGAATGCAGTCCTTAATCCACAGTGGGACCCCGCCAGGGTTGTGGCGAGAAAGATCTCCTCAGGGGTGAACGGGCCAAGAGATTGGAGTGCAGGGGCTTATCTGCAGCTTCTGTCGCTGCGGAATAGGCGGCCATTTTGTGTCCAAGGACAGAGAAGCCATTTGGAGGTTCATTGGGAGAAACGTAGCAGAGAAGAGGCAAATGTACTTACTCGTTTTGCAAAGCAGTTGTTGGGTCGTAAGTCAGAGTCATTGTACCCTGGGAGGACAAATGAATAGCATTCATTATCAAGGGATCATTTACACCGTGTCTGACGCATAATAACGACATCGAATATAGAACAGTACAGCTGACAGCCCAGCGGTATGAACATAGACTTCTCTAACTTCAAGTAGCCCTGGCTTTCTCTCTCTCTCCATCCCCTCCCCCTTGATCATTTCTCCCACCAGTCTGACTGTCCCTGATTACA
>OY740821.1:7761918-7804418 GCA_963514005.1 Raja brachyura | reverse complement strand
CACCTATCCATGTTCTCCACAGATGCTGCCTGACCCGCTGAGTTACTCCAGCACTGTGTGAAACGTCACCTATCCATGTTCTCCACAGATGCTGCCTGACCCGCTGAGTTACTCCAGCACTGTGTGAAACGTCACCTATCCATGTTCTCCACAGATGCTGCCTGACCCGCTGAGTTACTCCAGCACTCTGTGAAACGTCACCTATCCATGTTCTCCACAGATGCTGCCTGACCCGCTGAGTTACTCCAGCACTCTGTGAAACGTCACCTATCCAACATGGATAGAGTTACTCTGGCCAATTGGCATAAAATGCTGGAGTAACTCAGCAGGACAGGCAGCATCTCTGGAGAGAAAGGAGTGGGTGACGTTTCGGATCGGGACCTTTGTCAGTCTGAGGCTGAGGGGGGAGAGGGAAGCTCGAGGTAAGAAAAGGTTCAGGACAAATCAGAGGCGGCACCGGTGACCAAGGAAAGGTGGAGCCCACAATGGTCCATTGTTGGCTGTGGGAAGGTGATAATGCAGAGACACAAACTGTGGTACTAGCAGGACGACCGGGATAGGAGAGGGACAAAGAACGAGGGCAAGCATGGGTTACTTGAGATTATTCCAGCACTTTGTGTCCACCTTTTCAAGGGACTCACCTGGAACTCCTGGCTGCATCTTAATGAATTTCCCATTGAAATGAGCAATGATTGCTTCACATTTCTCCGTTGATTCCATCCTACAAAAATAGGATTCAATTAGCAGGCAGGACAACAACATCCAGCTACAATAAGTCAAGAGAGTTTCACTGTCCTGTGTCCCAGATAGAACAGTGACATTCTTACTTGCAGCAGCACAACACAATATGGAAACGTAGTCCACTGCAAACAATATAATAAACGAGAAAAAAAGTTCAGTGTGTGTGTATACACATACTCACAAATGCACACACAGTCCATTCCTTCTTTGTGTTTTAATAGACAATAGACAATAGGTGCAGGAGGAGGCCATTCGGCCCTTCGAGCCAGCACCGTCATTCAATGTGATCATGGCTGATCATCCCCAATCAGTACCCCGTTCCTGCCTTCTCCCCATATCCCCTGACTCCGCTATCTTTAAGAGCCCTATCTAGCTCTCTCTTGGAAGCATCTAGAGAACCGGCCTCCACCGCCCTCTGAGGCAAAGAATTCCACAGACTCACCACTCTCTGTGTGAAAAAGTGTTTCCTCGTCTCCGTTTTAAATATTCTTAAACTGTGGCCCCTGGTTCTTCCTGTGACCGCGTGGGTTTCCTCCGGGTGCTCAGGTTTCCCCCCACATCCCAAATACATGCGGGTGTGTAGGTTAATCGGCCCCTCTGTAAATTGCCCCCTGGTGTGCAGGGAGTGGATGAGATAGTGGGACAACACAGAATTAGTGTGTGAACTGGGGATTGCTGGTCAACGTGGACTAGGTGGGCCGAAGGGCCTGTTTGCACACTGTATCTCTAAACTAAACTAATCAGTAATCACAATTCAGTAGGTTCAGTGGCCATCATCACTGATGGCTCTTTCTTCTTTCAATCCTAGATTATGAACCAAACCCAATTTTTGCCCCTGGTTCTGGACTCCCCCAACATCGGGAACATGTTTCCTGCCTCTAGCGTGTCCAAGCCCGTAGCAATCTTATACGCTTCAATGAGATCCCCTCTTATCCTTCTAAACTCCAGAGTGTACAAGCCCAGCTGCTCCATTCTCTCAGCATATGACAGTCCCGCCATCCCGGGAATTAACCTTGTAAACCTACGCTGCACTCCCTCAATAGCAAGAATGCCCTTCCTCAAATTAGGAGACCAAAACTGCACACAATACTCCAGGTGTGGTCTCACTAGGGCCCTGTACAACTGCACACAATACTCCAGGTGTGGTCTCACTAGGGCCCTGTACAACTGCACACAATACTGCAGGTGTGGTCTCACTAGGGCCCTGTACAACTGCACACAATACTGCAGGTGTGGTCTCACCAGGGCCCTGTACAACTGCACACAATACTCCAGGTGTGGTCTCACTAGGGCCCTGTACAACTGCACACAATACTGCAGGTGTGGTCTCACTAGGGCCCTGTACAACTGCACACAATACTGCAGGTGTGGTCTCACCAGGGCCCTGTACAACTGCACACAATACTCCAGGTGTGGTCTCACTAGGGCCCTGTACAACTGCACACAATACTGCAGGTGTGGTCTCACTAGGGCCCTGTACAACTGCACACAATACTGCAGGTGTGGTCTCACCAGGGCCCTGTACAACTGTACACAATACTCCAGGTGTGGTCTCACTAGGGCCCTGTACAACTGCACACAATACTGCAGGTGTGGTCTCACTAGGGCCCTGTACAACTGCACACAATACTCCAGGTGTGGTCTCACTAGGGCCCTGTACAACTGCACACAATACTCCAGGTGTGGTCTCACTAGGGCCCTGTACAACTGCACACAATACTGCAGGTGTGGTCTCACTAGGGCCCTGTACAACTGCACACAATACTGCAGGTGTGGTCTCACCAGGGCCCTGTACAACTGTACACAATACTGCAGGTGTGGTCTCACCAGGGCCCTGTACAACTGTACACAATACTGCAGGTGTGGTCTCACCAGGGCCCTGTACAACTGCACACAATACTGCAGGTGTGGTCTCACTAGGGCCCTGTACAACTGTACACAATACTGCAGGTGTGGTCTCACCAGGGCCCTGTACAACTGTACACAATACTCCAGGTGTGGTCTCACCAGGGCCCTGTACAACTGTACACAATACTCCAGGTGTGGTCTCACTAGGGCCCTGTACAACTGCACACAATACTCCAGGTGTGGTCTCACCAGGGCCCTGTACAACTGTACACAATACTCCAGGTGTGGTCTCACCAGGGCCCTGTACAACTGCACACAATACTGCAGGTGTGGTCTCACTAGGGCCCTGTACAACTGCACACAATACTGCAGGTGTGGTCTCACCAGGGCCCTGTACAACTGTACACAATACTCCAGGTGTGGTCTCACCAGGGCCCTGTACAACTGCACACAATACTCCAGGTGTGGTCTCACCAGGGCCCTGTACAACTGTACACAATACTCCAGGTGTGGTCTCACCAGGGCCCTGTACAACTGTACACAATACTCCAGGTGTGGTCTCACTAGGGCCCTGTACAACTGCACACAATACTCCAGGTGTGGTCTCACCAGGGCCCTGTACAACTGTACACAATACTCCAGGTGTGGTCTCACCAGGGCCCTGTACAACTGCACACAATACTGCAGGTGTGGTCTCACCAGGGCCCTGTACAACTGCACACAATACTGCAGGTGTGGTCTCACCAGGGCCCTGTACAACTGTACACAATACTGCAGGTGTGGTCTCACCAGGGCCCTGTACAACTGCACACAATACTGCAGGTGTGGTCTCACCAGGGCCCTGTACAACTGCACACAATACTGCAGGTGTGGTCTCACCAGGGCCCTGTACAACTGTACACAATACTGCAGGTGTGGTCTCACTAGGGCCCTGTACAACTGCACACAATACTGCAGGTGTGGTCTCACCAGGGCCCTGTACAACTGCACACAATACTGCAGGTGTGGTCTCACCAGGGCCCTGTACAACTGCACACAATACTGCAGGTGTGGTCTCACCAGGGCCCTGTACAACTGTACACAATACTGCAGGTGTGGTCTCACCAGGGCCCTGTACAACTGCACACAATACTGCAGGTGTGGTCTCACTAGGGCCCTGTACAACTGCACACAATACTGCAGGTGTGGTCTCACTAGGGCCCTGTACAACTGTACACAATACTGCAGGTGTGGTCTCACTAGGGCCCTGTACAACTGCACACAATACTGCAGGTGTGGTCTCACTAGGGCCCTGTACAACTGCACACAATACTCCAGGTGTGGTCTCACTAGGGCCCTGTACAACTGCACACAATACTCCAGGTGTGGTCTCACCAGGGCCCTGTACAACTGCACACAATACTCCAGGTGTGGTCTCACCAGGGCCCTGTACAACTGCACACAATACTGCAGGTGTGGTCTCACCAGGGCCCTGTACAACTGCACACAATACTGCAGGTGTGGTCTCACCAGGGCCCTGTACAACTGCACACAATACTGCAGGTGTGGTCTCACTAGGGCCCTGTACAACTGCACACAATACTGCAGGTGTGGTCTCACCAGGGCCCTGTACAACTGTACACAATACTGCAGGTGTGGTCTCACCAGGGCCCTGTACAACTGCACACAATACTGCAGGTGTGGTCTCACCAGGGCCCTGTACAACTGTACACAATACTGCAGGTGTGGTCTCACTAGGGCCCTGTACAACTGCACACAATACTGCAGGTGTGGTCTCACCAGGGCCCTGTACAACTGCACACAATACTGCAGGTGTGGTCTCACCAGGGCCCTGTACAACTGCACACAATACTCCAGGTGTGGTCTCACCAGGGCCCTGTACAACTGCACACAATACTCCAGGTGTGGTCTCACCAGGGCCCTGTACAACTGCACACAATACTCCAGGTGTGGTCTCACCAGGGCCCTGTACAACTGCACACAATACTCCAGGTGTGGTCTCACCAGGGCCCTGTACAACTGTACACAATACTCCAGGTGTGGTCTCACCAGGGCCCTGTACAACTGTACACAATACTCCAGGTGTGGTCTCACCAGGGCCCTGTACAACTGTACACAATACTCCAGGTGTGGTCTCACCAGGGCCCTGTACAACTGCACACAATACTCCAGGTGTGGTCTCACCAGGGCCCTGTACAACTGCACACAATACTCCAGGTGTGGTCTCACTAGGGCCCTGTACAACTGTACACAATACTGCAGGTGTGGTCTCACTAGGGCCCTGTACAACTGCACACAATACTGCAGGTGTGGTCTCACTAGGGCCCTGTACAACTGCACACAATACTGCAGGTGTGGTCTCACTAGGGCCCTGTACAACTGCACACAATACTGCAGGTGTGGTCTCACTAGGGCCCTGTACAACTGTACACAATACTGCAGGTGTGGTCTCACTAGGGCCCTGTACAACTGTACACAATACTCCAGGTGTGGTCTCACTAGGGCCCTGTACAACTGCACACAATACTGCAGGTGTGGTCTCACTAGGGCCCTGTACAACTGTACACAATACTGCAGGTGTGGTCTCACTAGGGCCCTGTACAACTGCACACAATACTGCAGGTGTGGTCTCACTAGGGCCCTGTACAACTGCACACAATACTCCAGGTGTGGTCTCACTAGGGCCCTGTACAACTGCACACAATACTGCAGGTGTGGTCTCACTAGGGCCCTGTACAACTGCACACAATACTCCAGGTGTGGTCTCACTAGGGCCCTGTACAACTGCACACAATACTCCAGGTGTGGTCTCACCAGGGCCCTGTACAACTGCACACAATACTCCAGGTGTGGTCTCACCAGGGCCCTGTACAACTGTACACAATACTGCAGGTGTGGTCTCACCAGGGCCCTGTACAACTGCACACAATACTGCAGGTGTGGTCTCACTAGGGCCCTGTACAACTGCACACAATACTCCAGGTGTGGTCTCACTAGGGCCCTGTACAACTGCACACAATACTCCAGGTGTGGTCTCACTAGGGCCCTGTACAACTGCACACAATACTCCAGGTGTGGTCTCACCAGGGCCCTGTACAACTGTACACAATACTCCAGGTGTGGTCTCACCAGGGCCCTGTACAACTGTACACAATACTCCAGGTGTGGTCTCACCAGGGCCCTGTACAACTGCACACAATACTCCAGGTGTGGTCTCACTAGGGCCCTGTACAACTGCACACAATACTCCAGGTGTGGTCTCACTAGGGCCCTGTACAACTGTACACAATACTCCAGGTGTGGTCTCACTAGGGCCCTGTACAACTGCACACAATACTGCAGGTGTGGTCTCACTAGGGCCCTGTACAACTGCACACAATACTCCAGGTGTGGTCTCACTAGGGCCCTGTACAACTGTACACAATACTCCAGGTGTGGTCTCACTAGGGCCCTGTACAACTGCACACAATACTCCAGGTGTGGTCTCACTAGGGCCCTGTACAACTGCACACAATACTCCAGGTGTGGTCTCACTAGGGCCCTGTACAACTGCACACAATACTCCAGGTGTGGTCTCACTAGGGCCCTGTACAACTGTACACAATACTCCAGGTGTGGTCTCACTAGGGCCCTGTACAACTGCACACAATACTGCAGGTGTGGTCTCACTAGGGCCCTGTACAACTGCACACAATACTCCAGGTGTGGTCTCACTAGGGCCCTGTACAACTGTACACAATACTCCAGGTGTGGTCTCACTAGGGCCCTGTACAACTGCACACAATACTCCAGGTGTGGTCTCACTAGGGCCCTGTACAACTGCACACAATACTCCAGGTGTGGTCTCACTAGGGCCCTGTACAACTGTACACAATACTCCAGGTGTGGTCTCACTAGGGCCCTGTACAACTGTACACAATACTCCAGGTGTGGTCTCACTAGGGCCCTGTACAACTGCACACAATACTCCAGGTGTGGTCTCACTAGGGCCCTGTACAACTGCACACAATACTCCAGGTGTGGTCTCACTAGGGCCCTGTACAACTGCACACAATACTCCAGGTGTGGTCTCACTAGGGCCCTGTACAACTGCACACAATACTGCAGGTGTGGTCTCACTAGGGCCCTGTACAACTGTACACAATACTCCAGGTGTGGTCTCACTAGGGCCCTGTACAACTGTACACAATACTCCAGGTGTGGTCTCACTAGGGCCCTGTACAACTGTACACAATACTCCAGGTGTGGTCTCACTAGGGCCCTGTACAACTGTACACAATACTCCAGGTGTGGTCTCACCAGGGCCCTGTACAACTGCACACAATACTCCAGGTGTGGTCTCACCAGGGCCCTGTACAACTGCACACAATACTCCAGGTGTGGTCTCACTAGGGCCCTGTACAACTGTACACAATACTCCAGGTGTGGTCTCACTAGGGCCCTGTACAACTGTACACAATACTCCAGGTGTGGTCTCACTAGGGCCCTGTACAACTGCACACAATACTCCAGGTGTGGTCTCACCAGGGCCCTGTACAACTGCACACAATACTCCAGGTGTGGTCTCACCAGGGCCCTGTACAACTGCACACAATACTCCAGGTGTGGTCTCACTAGGGCCCTGTACAACTGTACACAATACTCCAGGTGTGGTCTCACTAGGGCCCTGTACAACTGTACACAATACTCCAGGTGTGGTCTCACTAGGGCCCTGTACAACTGTACACAATACTCCAGGTGTGGTCTCACTAGGGCCCTGTACAACTGCACACAATACTCCAGGTGTGGTCTCACTAGGGCCCTGTACAACTGTACACAATACTCCAGGTGTGGTCTCACTAGGGCCCTGTACAACTGTACACAATACTGCAGGTGTGGTCTCACTAGGGCCCTGTACAACTGCACACAATACTCCAGGTGTGGTCTCACTAGGGCCCTGTACAACTGCACACAATACTCCAGGTGTGGTCTCACTAGGGCCCTGTACAACTGCACACAATACTGCAGGTGTGGTCTCACCAGGGCCCTGTACAACTGTACACAATACTCCAGGTGTGGTCTCACTAGGGCCCTGTACAACTGTACACAATACTCCAGGTGTGGTCTCACTAGGGCCCTGTACAACTGTACACAATACTCCAGGTGTGGTCTCACTAGGGCCCTGTACAACTGTACACAATACTCCAGGTGTGGTCTCACTAGGGCCCTGTACAACTGCACACAATACTCCAGGTGTGGTCTCACTAGGGCCCTGTACAACTGTACACAATACTCCAGGTGTGGTCTCACTAGGGCCCTGTACAACTGTACACAATACTGCAGGTGTGGTCTCACTAGGGCCCTGTACAACTGCACACAATACTCCAGGTGTGGTCTCACTAGGGCCCTGTACAACTGTACACAATACTCCAGGTGTGGTCTCACTAGGGCCCTGTACAACTGTACACAATACTGCAGGTGTGGTCTCACTAGGGCCCTGTACAACTGCAGAAGGACATGTGTTAAATGTATGTTTTAGTGTTCTTCTGTTTGTTTGTATGTGGGTGGGGGGGGGGTTGGGGGCAGGTGGTGGGGGGGGGGTTGGGGGCAGGTGGTGGGGGGGGGGGTTGGGGGCAGGTGGTGGGGGGGGGGGGTTGGGGGCAGGTGGTGGGGGGGGGGGGTTTGGGGGAAACTTTTTCTAATCTCTTACCACGACGGACATGTGATTTTGTTCCGTGTTGTGTCTCCGTCCGCACTGCGGCCTAATGTCGAGGAGTTGGCGGCCTCTTGCTGGAGACCGACTTCGGGAGCACGAACCGCGGGAGCCTCTGGGACCTACCATCTCGGAGCTCGCGATCACTTTGCCAGGGGTCGACGTCGGAGCTTGCGGACTTTAACATCATGGAGCCCGACTTCAGGAACTCCAGGAATTTCGCGGGAGTTTCGACCGCCCCAACACGGGAGTTTCGATTGCCCCGATGCAGGAGTTTCGATCACCCCGACGTGAGGAACGCGGGGAGTCCACTGTGGTGGATGTTTATGTTCACTTTTATGTAGCTGTGTGTCTTGTTGCTTTTTTAATATATGGCCGTATGGTCATTCACATATCACTGTACCTTAATGAGTTCTCACCTGGCAAAGCCAACGCCTCGGCTGGTACCATTGGCATCGCGCAGTATCCTGGTGGAGATGACTTGGCCAAAGGGCTTGAGCATGTTCTGTAGCTCTTGCTCATCCATGGAGGGCGGCAGGTTGGAGATGTACAGGTTCGTCGGGTCTTGTTCTTGTTGCTGCAGGGAAGTACACAAGGGGGCCTCAGTCCACCAGCGCTCGCTGTAACCATGACAACCACAGCCCCGTGCACAAGATCAATGAGAGGAATAGGTCAGGTAGACGTACAGAGTCTGGGCTACGGGGAGAGGTGGAGCAGGCCAGTTCAGGAGAAGCATCTTAGAGATGCGCACAGGATCATGAGAGGAATAGATCGGGTAGATGCACAGAGTCTCTTGCCCAGAGTAGGAGAATCGAGGACCAGAGGACACGGGTTCAAGGTGAAGAGGGCAAGATTCAATAGGAACCTGAGGGGTAACGTTTCCACACAGAGGATGGTGTGTGTATGGAACGAGCTTTCAGAGGAGGTAGTTGAGGCTGGGACTGTAACAGCATTTAAGAGACAGTTAGACGGGTACATGGATAGGACAGGTTTGCAGGATTATGGACCAAACGCCTTTTGACCCAACTTGCCCACACCGGCCAACAATGTCCCAGCTACACTAGTCCCAACTGCCTGCATTTGGTCCATATCCCTCCAAACCTGTCCTATCCATGTACCTATCTAACTGTTTCTTAAACGTTGGGATAGTCCCAGCCTCAACTACCTCCTCTGGCAGCTCGTTCCATACACCCACCACCCTTTGTGTGAAAAAGTGTGAGGCCGGAGAACGTCTGGACGAGTTCGCCGGTCAACAGTCCCGGAGCCAGTGATATCGGCGGTACCTGCAGCGCAGGCCGGGACAGGGGCGGAGATGTGGGTAAGCTCTGTGTTTACAGGTCCGGATCCGCCAGCACACCACAGCTCGGAGGAGTTCGACGAGGAGGAGTGTGGTGTGCCGCCAGAGCAGGAGGACCCTGCCATGGCAGTCAGGTCGTCAGCAGACTTGCTGGCGGCCTCGAGCAGAAGGGTGCGTGCGGCTGCACGGCCCTTTTCACCCAGCCCTCCGCGGAGGGGAAGGGCAGGAGCCCGGAAGTCTAACCCTGTTGGGGCTAAGGCTTTACCTGCCGCCGAGGAGCGGTCAGGTTCTAGGACGGGACCCGGGGCGGCTGTGAGGTCCAGTCGACGCCCCGCAACTCTCGACGCCGGGACGGGTCGGTTGGGTCGGGTCTCGTCGCGGTCGCCGAACCCCCCATGGATGGGTGGGCGAGACCATGCGTCGGCGAGGTCCACGACGTGGGCTGCCGGCAAGCCTGCGCGGGCATCGGGTATCCAGGCTGCGGCTGGTGCCGACATCACGCCGCAAGTGTCCTTAGTGGCAGCGGCGTCCGCTCCCGCTAAACGGAGGCGGTTGAACACGCCCGCGCAGGAATCGCGCAGTTTCGCTTCGGCGGCTGCTAGCGACGACTACCGGCACCGGGTGGGCCTCGATGAGGTGCGGGCCGATGATAGGGGCCCCGGCCATTTTTCAGAGCCGGAGGACTCCGACCACCTGAGTGTTCAGGGTGAAGGGCGTATTGACCGGATGGAGCGGCTGCTGGAACTCCTGCTTCATGGTCAACAGCAGCAAGCGTCCAGCAGCGACAGGTACAGGGCTGTTTCACCAACTTCCACCATCAGCCTGGAGCAGCAGGAAGAGGAGGTTTTGGTCGATCCCATCCCACCTCCGTCCGATTTACCAGCGGAGGGCCTTCTCAATGTGGCCACTAAGTTCGCGGCCCCACACTCGTCTGGGCTTCCCCTCAACTCGAAATTGGCAGCCACAGTGGACTTCCTCAACAACCATCAGCTCCAGGAGGAGGTTCTCATTCAGGCCATGAGCCGTCACAAGGCTCCATCCAACTGCAACTCCCTCAACGTGCCTGTGGTCAATACGCCGATATGGGGCAACATCAGTGCGGCTATCCGTCAACAGGAGCTGAAAATTCAGCGGACCCTGAAGCTCCTCACGGCCGGTATTACCGCGTTTGTGCGGTCGGTTGATGGGGATGACTTAAATTTGGATCAGGAGGATGCTCTGGCTCTATTGTGCGCAACTCAACATGAAATCAATGGGTTCCGCAAAAGCAGCATCCGCCCGGCGCTCAACCCTAAGTTTGCAGGGTTGTGCAAACCACCGCCGCCGCCGCCGCCCCGTCAGCTCTTTGGCGAGGATCTCTCTAAGAGGGTCAAAGAGCTTGACGAACAAGCCAAAACGGTGGGACTCGCGGTGCCCCCACGCCGTCGGGCTCGAAAGCTCCGCTTGTTCGACCACGAGGGTCTGCCAGCACCTCTACGAGGACCTACCCTCCAGCTCCACCCCGTTACCAACCGCCCCAGCACCAGGGGGCTTTTTTAGGACAAGGTCGGCAGAAACCCTGGTGGAAGATGAGGACGCCGCGCCCTCAAGCCAACCCAGCACCTCCACGTCCACCCACACGTGTCAAGGACCGCCGGTAACCACGGAGGTGAGGTGGTCTGGTTCTCTCTTTTCTCGTTGTCTAACCTCACATGTTGGTGGGCGCCTTCGGTTCTTTTTGGGTGCATGGGGTGATATTACTGGTGATGAGTATGTGTTACGAAATGTTCAGGGTCATAGCATTCAGTTTCTTAATGGGGACATTCCTCCATCCCAGCACAGGCCTGGTCGAACATTTAAATTGTCTGCTGCAGAACAGGCAGCAGGCTATAAGGAAATTTTGAGGCTAGAGCAGAAGGGAGTGATAGAGAAAACGGTTCATGAGCCCGTGGAATTTGTTTACAATATATTCACTCGACCAAAGAAGGATGGAGGCTGTTGAGTCATCATTGATCTGACTACTTTAAATACTTTTGTAACATATACTCATTTCAAAATGGACACTTTTGAAACAGCCAAATCATTGATTTCACATGGTTGCTTTATGGCATGCATTGATTTACAAGATGCGTACTATACTGTATCCATTCAAAAATATTATAGGAGGTTTCTGAAATTTATCTGGATGGGTCAACTCTGGCAATATAGGGCTTTGCCCAATGGGCTTACCACAGCCCCTCGATTATTCACTAAATTGGTGAAGCCAATTATGGCCTATTTACGACAACGACATCATATAGTAATGGCCTATTTAGATGATATCTTAATTGTGGGCCACACCCTGGAATTGGCTCAACAGGGTGTTGCAGCTGCAGTCAATTTGTTTCAGCAGCTGGGGTTCATTGTCCATCCAGCCAAATCAAAGTTCTGCCCCTCCCAGGTAATTCATTATCTGGGGTTTACGGTGGACTCTATTCGCATGAGGGTCACCATACCACCTAATAAGGTTGAGGAGGTCACCCAGGTGTGTCAAGGTTTAATCACCGCTGGTATACCATCGATTCGTCATACAGCTACAGTAATTGGCAAACTTGTAGCTTTGTTTCCGGCAGCCCGATATGGGCCTTTGTTTTATCAGAATTTGCAAAGGGCCAAGATCGCTGCGTTAAGACAGCACGCTGGTCATTATGATCGACCAATGCAGCTGCCGCCTGAAGCGACGGATGAGTTACGATGGTGGGTGCGCCACATTAGTAACTCGTTTAGGCCTATTAATGAGGCTAATCCGGTGGTATACTTGCAAACTGATGCGAGCTCTTATGGCTGGGGAGCTACGGATCATTCCTCTAGTTGCGGGGGCAGATAGGATACCCTTGAGGCTACTATGTTGTTGTCACAAGGGATAAACTATTTGGAGCTACTTGCAGCATTCCACGGACTTCGTGCTTATTGTTCCAAGGTTTTTGGGACACATGTCCGTCTCCAAATAGACAACACCACAGCGGTGGCATATTTAAACCATATGGGCGGTACCAGGTCAGTTTCGTGTGATAAATTGGCTAACTCAATTTGGCTCTGGTGTGTTCAGAGAGACATTTGGATTTCAGCTACCTATTTGCCAGGTGAGCTTAATACTGTGGCGGACACCAGGTCACGCAAGTTCAATGACAATATTGAATGGATGTTGCATCCTGAAATTTTTGCCAGAATCACAGCCAAATTTGGGAAACCGGATATTGACCTTTTTGCGTCCCGGTTGAACCATCAGGTACCAACCTACGTTTCGTGGGAACCAGATCCTGGGGCTATGGCGCTAGATGCATTCTCGCTGGACTGGGGGAATTGGTTTTTCTATGCATTCCCCCCGTTTTGCCTTATCAGTCGGGTATTACGAAAGATTCAGATGGATGCAGCTAAGGGCATCCTTATTATACCCGACTGGCCTACACAGCCGTGGTATCCGGTGGTCTTTGACATGCTCAGTGAGCCTTGGGTCCTTTTGAAGGGTTGCCCAGAATTAGTTACTCACCCTGTCTCAGGGGAGCCACATCCCTGCCATGGCTATTTGCATTTGTTGGCTTGCAGGTTTTGAACAGGCCGTTAGCCCAATACGGCCTCTCAACTCGGACCATGGATACCATTGCGGCGTCGTGTCGAGAGTCAACAAGGCGAAGATACCGCTCACATATCAAGAAGTGGGAAGCCTTCTGCAGCCGCTCTCGCATCACGTACGATGCCGTGACTATAGCCGACGTCCTGGAATTCCTCGCGGGGTTGCACCATGATGAACACTTAAGTTACAGTGCCATCAACAGCGCCAGGAGCGCGCTGTCATTCTACCTCAAGATTGAGGTGGGATCCAACAGGCTAGTGTCCAGGCTCATGCGGGGTATATTCAATATGAATCCGCCTACACCACGCTACAATATCACCTGGGATGTCAGGGACGTTTTAACCCTGCTCAGGACGTGGTCCCCCATGGAAGGGCTCCAGCTGGACAAACTCACCATGAAGCTGGTGATGTTGCTAGCGCTGACTTCAGCACAGAGGGTACAGACACTCCATAAACTACGTGTCGACAGAATGATGTCTACCCCTACAGAAGTAGTCTTCTTCGTTGATGAGCTACTAAAGCAGCATAGACCTGGGTGCACAGGGCTGCAGCTGAAGTTCCCGGCATACCCCGCAGATGCTAGGCTGTGTTTAGCCTCCCATATCCGTCACTACGTCAAGGTGACGGCAGGCATCAGAGGAATGGAGAGATACCTGCTTGTCACTCATAAAAGACCTCATCATCGAGTGACAGTCCAGACGATATCCAGGTGGCTCCGGGTCGTCTTGGGTAAGTCAGGTATCGACACTAATGTGTTCACGTCTCATTCCACCAGGGCTGCATCGACGTCGGCGGCGAGGGTCATGGAGGTGCCCATGGACCAAATTCTCGCCACAGCAGGATGGGCTAATGAAGCTGTGTTTCAGCGATTTTATAACAAGCCTGTTGCTGCTCCTCTACAGTTCGCGGAAGCCGTGCTGAATGCAGGTCGAGAACGTGGAGGTGTCCCCGCATGAGGGGTTTTTTGATTTGTTGTTAATAAATATGCTCTTGTTTTGCAGTATGAACTATTTGAGCAAGTTTGTTCCTCCCATCCATCCCTGCTAGTGGTGTGTCAGCATGGACGTGGTCCAGGGCGTGTAATCACAGAAGCTTTGAAGTCTTCACGAAGTCACTCACGTGACTCCGAAATGAAATAGTAAGATTGAACGAGAACTTACCAGTTCGAAGGTTGATCGTTATTTCATGAGGAGTCGCGGTGAGGGATTTCGTGCCCTCCACGCCCAACCCTCAATCGCCTTCACCTGGTAATTTGAGTCTCTTTCATCTTACTATGCGAAGTCATTTCTATTGTTGGTTTCTGTGATTCCACGCCGCTACTTTGAAGAATGTCGAGCATGCGCGCCGGCGGGCTCTTCACGAAATCCCTCACCGCAACTCCTCATGAAATAACGATCAACCTTCGAACTGGTAAGTTCTCGTTCAATCTTACTATTCCCCTACTCTGGGCAAGAGACTCTGTGCGTCTACCCAATCTATTCCTCTCATGATTTTGTACACATCTATAAGATCACACCTCCATTCTCTTCAAACACCCTAAACCTATGCACAGAAGAAACAGGAGTAGGAGTGGACTATTCGGCCCCTCGTGCCAGCCCGCCCGCTTAATAAGATGGTGGCTTCAGCATCGCTTTCCCGCACGCTCCCCACTCTGGCCGCCAGCTCTGGACGGTCCCCTTTGATAGCAGCAAGCCCTCCCCACCAACAAAGAACCCCCTCTCTCCCTCCCTTCCAACCCCTGCTCCCATTCCACCACCCCAGACAGTGAATGGGCACCAGCCTGGGTGTAGCCCGCCCTTGCCCGCACTGGGCACACACTGCCTGGTAGAGTTGCAGCCTCACAGGTGCTGTCTGTAGGTTAATTGGCTAGGTATAAATGTAAATTGTCCCGAGTGTGTGTAGGATAGTGTTAGTGTGCGGGGATCGCTGGTCGGCACAGACTCGGTGGGCTGAAGGGCCTGTTTCCGTGCTGAATCTCTACACTAAATGAAACTAGGCACAGAAAAAGGCTCTTCAGCCCAACTCACCTTAGCCAACCAAGATGCCCGAACTAAGCGAGTCTCATTTGCCTGCGTTGGGCCCATCTACATCAAAACATTTCCCGCGCATGGACCTGTCGAAGTGGCTTTTAGTCAATAGACAATGGACAATAGACAATAGGCGCAAGAGTAGGCCATTCGGCCCCTCGAGCCAGCACCGCCATTCAATGTGAGAGTCCCTGCCGCAACTACCTCCTCTGGCAGCTCGTTCCATACACCCACCACCTTCTGAGTGAAATAGTTACACCTCGGGTTCCTATTGTATCGGAGTGTAATCAGATGATGGCCAAGGACCATTATCTTGATGAATTCTGGATTTTGGCGAGCGTGGCAGTACATTTTAATTTTCGCTTTGAGATACAGCATGGAGACAGGCCCTTCGGCCCACCGCGTCTGTGCCGACCATCGATCCCCCTTTCACGCCAGTTCTGTGCTATCCCACTTTCTCATCCCCTCCCTACACACTAGGGGGCAACTTATAGAGGGGCCGATTGACCGACACGCCCGCACGTCTTTGGAGTGTGGGAGGAAACCGGAGCACCCGCAGGTCAAGGGGAGAACGTGCAAACTCCGGTCAGACAGCACCCGTAGTCAGGATGGAAACCGGATCCCTGCTGCTGCGCCATGTGCCGCCCTATTGTTGAAGGCCCCATGGTCCCAGGTGTCATCCCAACAACTAAGTCTATGACTGAACCTGCCAACGCCACACACATAATGAAGTGGTTTTAGTTTAGAGATACAGCGCGGAAACAGACCCTTCGGCCCACCGAGTCCGTGCCGACCAGCGACCTCCCGCACACTAACTCTATCCTACACACACCAAGGACAATTTACAATTTTACTGAAGCCAATTAATCCCAACCTGCACGTCTTTGGAGTGCAGGAGGAAACCGGAGCACCCGGAGAAAACCCACGCAGGTGACAGGGAGAACGTGCAAACTCCGTACAGACAGCACCGTTGTCGGGATGGAACCCGGGTCTCCGGCGCTGTGAGGCAGCAACTCTACCGCTGCGCCACCGCTACCGTTCTCCCTGTGACCAGATGGGTTTTCTCCGGGTGCTCCAGTTTCCTCCCACACTCCACAGACGTACAGGTTTGTAGGTTAGTTGGCTTCTGTAAATTGTAAATTGTAAATAGGCCCTCGTGCGTGTAGAATAGTGTAGAATCCAGAACAACAGGCATCTGCGACGTCAGCCACCGACTAGAAAAATAAATTGAAGTCTGCCTACTTTCGGAGAAAGTGGAAGAGTATCACACTGGAACAGGCCCTTCGGCCCACAACATCTGTGCTGATCATCTTGATTAGTGCGGGTGTCAGGGGTTTACGGGGCGAAGGCAGGAGAATGGGGTTGAGAGGGAGAGATAGATCAGCCATGATTGAATGGCGTAGAAGACTTGATGGGCCGAATGGCCTAATTCTGCTCCTATCACTTATGAGCATATGAATTTATGAACATGATTGCAAGATCATCTCCTCTCTGCCTGCACACGACCTCTATCCTGGTGGCCGTTTGATGCCAGTCTATGAGTGTCCTCGTGGAGTCCTGTGTTTTTGTTACTGCAGTGGGACTTGAAGAGGCTTTTGGATGGGCACATGGATGTGCGGGCCAGTGGGGGGATGCGGTTGTGCAACGAGATAAGAGTTAGTCTTGGCATCATTGTTGATTGTGAGCCGAAGGGCCTGCTCCCTTGCTGTACTGGTCTATGTTCTATGATCTAAATGGCCAGACCTTTAACATGGGACATCGAACATAGGGCAGTCCAGTGTAGGAAAGAACTGCAGGTGCTGGTTTAAACCAAAGATAAACACAAAATGCTGGAGTAACTCCGGAGACAAGGAGTGGGTGACGTTTCGGGTCGAGACCCTTCTTCCTCAGTAGGGTCAAGTTGAACAGATCTCCTCTGCCTGCACGTGATCCTTATCCCTCCATTCCCTGCATATCGCCCAACATGTTCCCAATGTTGGGCGAATGTTCCCAATGTTGGGCGAGTCTAGAACCAGGGGCCACAGTCTTAGAATAAAGGGGAGGTCATTTAAGACTGAGCTGAGAAAAAACTTTTTCACCCAGAGAGTTGTGAATTTGTGGAATTCCCTGCCACAGAGGGCAGTGGAGACCAAGTCACTGGATGGATTTAAGAGAGAGTTAGATAGAGCTCTAGGGGCTAGTGGAGTCAAGGGATATGGGGAGAAGGCAGGCACAGGTTATTGATAGTGGACGATCAGCCATGATCACAATGAATGGCGGTGCTGGCTCAAAGGGCTGAATGGCCTCCTCCTGCACCTATTTTCTATGTTTCTATCCACGAGCCTGACCAAAGGTGTTTTGAACTCCACTATCGTATCTACCTCCACCCACTGCAGTCTGCCCCACTGATGAGGTGACCACTGAGCAAGAAGCTCCATCATCGAGCAAGTTCTCTCCACAACAGCGAGATGACCTTCAGTCTCCCAGTAAAATGTAAGGAGATCACTTCAGTGATGATATCGTGAATGAGACTCAGTGACTGAGATGAGAATCAAGAACTGTAGATGGGAACAGCCCTTGTTCAAGTATATGCCTCAGTGTTTCTTAACATAGAACATAGAACAGCACGGCACAGGAACAGGCCCTTCGGCCCACCGAGTCCGCCCCGACCAGCGATCCCTATACACTAACGCCATCTTCCCGACACACACTAGGGACAATTTATACATTTACACCAAGCCAATTAACCTACAAACCTGTGTGTCTTTGGAATGTGGGAGGAAACCGGAGATCTTGGTGAAAACCGACGCGGTCACGGGGAGAACGTGCAAACTCCGTACAGACATCATCCGTAGTCATCCATGCCGAGTTAAACTAGTCTCCTCTGCCTGCACGTGATCCATATCTCTCCATTCCCTGCGTATCCAGGAAGCCTCTTTAAGGCCAGTCTCACATTATTCACAAATCGTCTGCGTGCAAGTAAGTATGCAGGTACAGCAGGCAGTGAAGAAAACCAATGGCATGTTGGCCTTCATTGCGAGAGGAGTTGAGTACAGGAGCAAAGAGGTCCTACTGCAGTTGTACAGGGCCCTAGTGAGACCACACCTGGAGTATTGTGTGCAGGTTTGGTCCCCTAATTTGAGGAAGGACATTTTTGCTATTGAGGGAGTGCAGCGTAGGTTCACCAGGTTAATTCCCGGGATGGCGAGACTGTCATATGATGAAAGAATGGAGTCAGGAACAATATTTCTGCATCTGGCCTGTCCAATCCCTTGAGAATTTTATATGCTTCTATAAGATCCCCTCTCATCATTCAAAATTCCAGTGAATACAAGCCCAGCCGCCCCATTCTTTCATCATATGTCAGTCCCGCCATCCCGGGTACCTGTAGTACTTGAGTTTGGCTTGATAGGATTCATGTGTAGTATCATCTGATCTGTTTGGATAGCAAATCTTTTCACGGCAACTCCATACACGGGACGATAATAAGCCTTAACCTAAGATGCCAGAGCTGCCACAAGCTGTGCGCTGACATTGCTCAACCGGAGCAACCCCCCGCCCCCCTCGCCCATATACGATGGTAGAGTTTCTGCCTCACAACGCCAGAGACCTGGGTTCGATCCTGTCTGTGTGAGTGGAGTTTGCACATTCTCCCTGTGACTGCGTGGGTTTCCTCCTGGTGCTCCGGCTTCCTCCCCCATCCCAAAGACGTGCCCGTGCGGGTTTGCAGGTGAATCGGCCATCTGTAAATTGCCCCCTAGTGAGTAGGGAGTGGATGAGAAAGCGGAGACAGAAAGAGAGGGTGGAACTAGTGTGAACAAGTGATCGATGGTTGGCGTGGACTCAGTGGGCCGAAGGGCCTGTTTCCATGGCATCCTGGCCATGATACGACCATTCCACCATCAACCTTATCCTAGCCCACGGCTGGGTCAACAGCATTTTCTATCCCTCTGCCACCAGACTGCCAAAGGGCCAGTTTCCATGGTCGAGATGGTTGAAAACGTATGATTCCTAGGCGTCAATATCACCAACAACTTGTCCTGGACCACCCATATTGAAACAATGACCAAGAAAGCACACCGACGCCTCTACTTCCTCAGAGGGCTTAGGAAGTTCGGCATGTCACCAACAACTTTCCCCAACTTCTACAGATGCGGCGCGGAAAGTATTTTATCGGGATGCATCACAGCACGGTTTGGGAACAGCGCCGCAAGAAATTGCAGAGTTGTGGACGCAGCCCAGACCGTCACACAAACCAACCTCCCTTCCATCGACTCCATCTACACCTCACGCTGCCTCGGCAAGGCCAGCAGCATCATCACGGACCAGTCTCACCCCCGGTCACTCCCTCTTCACCCCTCTCCCATCGGGCAAGAGGTACAGAAGTGTGAAAACGAACACACACCTCCAGATTCAGGGACAGTTTCTTCCCAGCTGTTATCAGGCAACTGAACCGTCCTCTCACCAACTAGAGAGCGGTCCTGACCTCCCATCCACCTCATTGGAGACCCTCGCACTATCTTTGATCGGACTTTTCTGGCTTTACCTTGCATTAAACATTATTCCTTTATCATGTACCTGTACACTGTAAATGGCTCGATTGTAATCATGTATTGTCTTTCCGCTGACTGGATAGCACGCAACAAAAGCTTTTCACTGTACCTCGGTACAAGTGACAACAAACTGAGCTCAACTACTGCCGTTGTGCCAGCCGCCTCACTGTGCAGCTTCCGAGCAACCCTGAGGGAGCTTTACAGATCTCTCTGTCCCACAGTGATCCTTCGATTCCTTTCAACCGCCAGGCATCGGAAAGTCTGCAAGGTGATTTTACCTCAGGAGGGCTGTGGCAATTTGGTGGACACCAACGAGCACCGCACAATGCCCGACAGTAAAGAAGCCGTTATCCACAGACTGTGTTCAGGACCATTTATAGCACTCAACTCCTTTTATCAACGGCCTTCTCAAGCAGAAACCAAAAGGAAATAAAGACTGGACCAATTAGTGAGGTCACGCTCGGCTTTGAGCGACGAGCCTTCAGTACAAATGCTGGCAGTTGCCATGGCTGAACTGTGTCAATGACTTAACACAAGTTACTCCCTTCACCATCCGCTCCCCCCTCCCCCCCTCCACCCGCCAAGCCCACATGTCCACATCCCTCTGCCCTCAAGCGAGGTCCAAAGACCAAGAAACATGGAAGATAGGTGCAGGAGTAGGCCATTCGGCCCTTCGAGCCAGCACCGCCATTCAAAATCAGTTCCCCGTTCCTGCTTTTTCCCCACATCCCTTGATTCCGTTAGCCATAAGAGCTAAATCTAACTCTCTCTTGAAAACATCCGGTGAATTGGCCTCCACTGCCTTCTGTGGCAGATGATTTGACAGAATCACAAGTCTCTGGGTGGAAACGTTTATCCTCATCTCCGTCCAAAATGGCCTCCCCCTTATTCTTAAACTGTGTGTGACCCCTGGTTCTGGTCTCCTCCCAACATCGGGAACATGTTTCCTGCATCTAGCCTGTCCAATCCCTTAACAATTTTAGATGTTTCTAGAAGATTCCCTCTCATCCTTCGAAATTCCTGTGAACACAGCTCTCGATCTAACTCTTTAGATTGAAAGATCAAGAGATGATCCTGTTAAATTAAGCCGGCCTGAACAAAACTAATCGGGACATCTCTGCAGCTCGCTTGCAGTCACGCAGCAAATTCCCGCTGGAGTTTATGTTACACAAGAGAGAGTTAGATTTAGCTCTAAGGGCTAACGGAATCAAAGGTTATGGGGAGAAGGCAGGAACGGGGAACTGATTGGGGATGATCAGCCATGATGATTTTGAATGGCGGTGCTGGCTCGAAGGGCCGAATGGCCTACTCCTGCACCTATTTTTCCGTGTCACACATTCCCTCAGGAACTGCAGGCAAGAAGGGCGTTGTGAAGTTCAGTAAAGGGTTGGTCTCTTGATGACACCCTCTTTGAAAACCACATCAAAACCTGATTTTCGGGCTGGTTGGCATTCCTGCACGGCTGGGGGGGATGGGGGGGACTGCACTGCTGGATCTTTGCAATGCCTCTGTCAGGTGCCCCGCCGAGTGGTTCAATGCCTGTCCTGCAATGCTGGGGCAAAACAGAAGGCACTGGCGGCAGCGCGGCTCCGGGCATGGCGTGGTGCCGTGGGACGGCCGTTAGTGACGGGTGGAGCGGGCCTAGGAATGCAGGCTGTATCAAGAGACGCCAGCCTCCCTTCATCACCACCTAGATCCGAAACACCCACCTGCTCTACCGTGACTTTACATAGGACCTCCTGCGTGCGGCTCGGTGGCGCGGCGGCCTATTTCCGCGCTACATCGCTGAAGTGCGCCTCGACTGCTTGCTCCACGAAGGTCGAGATGTTTTAGCCTCCGGACCTCAGCTTCTTGGCCTCGGGACCACTCCAGTATACTGCTGATCTCTGCCACATCTCTGTCAGCTACATCAAGGAGGTCCCATCTACTTTTCCTCCTACCCTCGCGGCGTCACGGTGACGCAGCGGTAGAGTTGTTTTCCCCACAGCGCCCGAGACTCGGGTTCCATCCCGACTACGGAGTTTGCACGTTCTCCCTGTGGGTTCTCCCCGGGTGCTCCGGTTCCCTCCCACACTCCAAAGTCGTGCAGGTTTGTAGGGTAACTGGCTTGGTGTAAATGTAAATTGTCCCTAGTGCGTGTAGGGTGGTGTCAGTGTGCGGGGATCGCTGGTCGGCGCGGACTCGGTGGGCCGAAGCCGTGTCTCTAAACTAAACCGCAAGTAAAACCTAAGCAGGGGTAGTGGCTCACGGGATTTTCCGCCATTGCAGGTTTCCCCAAAGTACAGACACTCCGAGACTGCGCACATCCCTAGAGAGATCACCATGGCAACGTCCTGGCACGAACACCTGGATGCCGTCCTGGTGTGTCACCGAGACCTCCGTGCAAAATGAACAATGGGTTCTGTCCTTCACTAACCAGTCCCCGTCCCTCGGGGAGCACCTCTTCCGTGCCTCTCCCATGATTGCAACAGCCACCCATGCAGTGTCAACACTACCTAGTAGAGTGCAGCTGGTCCTGTTTAGGCTAGTTCAGTTTAGTTTATAGATACAGCGCGGAAACAGGCCCTTGGGCCCTCTGACGCCGCGCCGACCAGCGATCCCCGCACACTAACACTATCCTACACACACTAGGGACAATTTACACCTATACCGAGCCAATTTTACTTCAGAGTCATGTGAGTGACTACGTGAAGAAGCCCCGCCAGGCGCATGCGCGTCATTACATCCGACGCATGGCGCACTGACCGGCTGGAGAGCGCAGCTCCACCAACGGTAGTTAGTAACCCGCAGGTAAGTCAATGTTAAACCTTCCCTGTGAGTGTTTGAAACTCTGTAAGCTCGGGAGCCAGCGAGAGTTAGTGATATGGAGGTATTGTAAATATAAACTGCTGTTGTGGAGCGGAACGCGCGGGGACCGCGGTTATCGCTATTTAGATCGGGTTGGGAGATAACAGCTGCGGTAACTCCGGCTTCAATACCAGCTACTGTTCTACTGGCAGCTCAACTGCCTCCATCAGTTTCCAGTGTTTCAGGGCACTGAGGCCACTCCACCAGGGAGGAAGGCAAAAACAAAGTACTCTCAGGCTCATCTTTTCTGATGGGTCTGATGATGTGGAAGACTCCCCTCCTTTTAATATAAAGGTATGGGGACGGCTCAACCAAATGGAGAAATGCTCCAAATTTAAAGAGCCATGTAAAATTTCAATCGGGGTCGAATGCCGCTAAGATTCCACACACAGCCTCTCGCAGAGGTCCATACAGCGAAGAAGACTACACCGCTTATGGATACCAGTGGGAATCATCCTCTCCAGCACCTTGTTTAGGGCTGGAAGAGACCTCCCTAGAGCATGACTCGGGAGAGCCAGGGCAGGAGGAATCTGACCCTGAAGCTGGTGTCACTGCTTTTGTGCACATACCAGAGCACACGAGCCATGCTCCAGGTGTCCCGGACGTAGCAAGGAACTTCGCTATTCCGGAAGGGACTGGTGAGGCTATGGAGGTAAACCTAGTTGCCAATGTTAATTACATGGCTTCTCACCAGCTCCAGGATATGATTATGGAAGAGACGGCCACAAGATATAAAACACCTGTTAATTGTGCGTCGCTCAAAGTGCCCACCGTAAACTCTGCTATATGGGCACAAATGAGTGCAACGATGCGTGGACAAGAAATCAGGTTGAGCGGGTCCTGAAGTTGGTGGCAGCAGACATCGCTGCATTTGGACAAAATGGTCCGGGGTTGGGGCACCAATGTCTGGCACACAACAAGATATGCTGGCCCTGTTCTGTAACGCATATTTTGAGGTCAAGTGCATAAGAAAAATAGCTATAAAGCCGACGCTGAACCCGAGATTTGCAGCTTGTGTAGGTCCACCAACATCCAAGCCCCAGATTATTTATTTGGGGTGGACAAATCAATTTTGGGGTCAAACAAATCAAGGACCTGGAGGAAGATGCCAAAACAATCGGTCTCATGAAGACATACGTCCCTTCTGCCAGGATGCCACCTTGCAGGTCGTTTTCAGTGCGAAAGGGGTTAGAGCCAGGGGCAGGGCCAAGCAGAGTGGGGCCAGTGGGACGGCGATATTACCCACCTGTGTATCCCAGCTACAACCCCAATATGGGAAGAAGGAGGACTTCAAGGCCGACTGTAGAGGTACAGGTGATTCATTCTGTCCAGGATATGATTTCTGGGGAACAACCTCCGGTTGGGGGTAGGTTGCAATTGGTATGATAAATGGTGCTGCATAACATCTCATCGGTTTATACTAGGCACTGTCAGGCTCGAATACAGTTTATGTCAGGAATTGATCCGCCTGTACACAATATGCCTAATAGAGTATTGGGGGTTTTCTGCACCACAAACTCAGCAGGTAAAAGAAGAAATTACAGCTTTGTCCCGGAAACGGGGTAATTGAGAGGACAACAAACCATCCTCAACAATTTGTGTCCAATATTCCCCAGACAGAGAAAAGATGGGGGCTGTAGAGTCATTCTGGACCTAAACCGGTTAAATTCCTATGTTCAGTATAGCCATTTTAAAATGGACACCATCAATACTGCGAAACAGCTGTTATCACAAGGCTGTTATATGGCAACTATAGATCTGAAAGATGCATATTATTCAGTACCAATTCATCATCAGTATCGGAGATACTTGAAATTTAGTTGGATGGGACAGCTGTGGCAATTTAAAGCATTGCCCAATGGGTTAACCTCAGCTCCCAGGCTGTTCACAAAATTGTTGAAACCAGTGCTGGCGCTACTTCGGGCCCAGAATCGCACGGTAATGGCTTATCTAGATGATATTTTAATCATAAGCAATACTCAGGAGACAGCTGAGGAATTGGTTTCAGCAACCAAATACCTGTTTGAAAGGTTAGGGTTCCTGGTCCATCCCAAAAAATGGATTAATTGGGATTTGTCATTGATTCAGTTGATATGTCAGTGACTTTGCCTACAGTCAAGGCTGTGGAGATCACAGAGGTCTGTACTAGTCTCGCTGAAAAACAATATCCCTCCATCCGGGAAGTAGCCAGTGTTGTTGGTAAATTGGTGGCAGCTTTCCCAGCAGTGGAGTTTGGACCTCTGCACTATCAAAGTCTGCAACGAGCTAGAGAACTAGCACTCAAAGAGCATGCAGGTCATTTTGATAGACCTATGCAGTTACCAACCAGAGCCATAGCTGAATTACAATGGTGGATTGTCAATATTGTCCAAACTACCAAAAACATTTTGGTTCACCAACCTTCAGTGGTTTTACAGACAGATGTGAGTGCTCTCGGATGGGAAGCTACGGACAGCGAGTCTAGCTGTGGTGGTAGATGGAGTGTGCAAGAGGATTTAATGCTGCACAGGCATGGTATAAATTACTTAGAATTGCTGGATGCATTCTATGGATTAAAAGTTATTGTTCAACAATTAATAATTTACATGTTCAACTCCAGATTGATAATACCACGGCTGTGGCATATATCAATCCCACGGCAGGAATAAGGTCAGTATCATGTGATAATCTGGCTAACCTCATGTGGCACTTGTGTATTTCCAGAAACATCTGGGTCTCAGTTATCTACCTACCCGGTAGAGATAATGTGGTGGCAGACAACAGGTCACGTAAATTTAATGACAACATAGAATGGATGTTAAATCCTGATGATTTTAAAATGATTGTCAGCCGCTATGGGTTTGCGCGATATTGATCTGTTTGCATCCAGGCTAAATCACCAGTTGCCTAAATATGTTTCATGGGAACCGGATCCAGGAGCAGTAGCGGTGGATGCATTCTCGCTGCATTGGGGACGTACGTTCTTTTATGCTTTTCCCCCATTCTGCCTGATTAGGCAATGCCTCACCAAAATAGAGCAGGACTCCGCCTCAGGCGTTTTGGTGGTTCCGGACTGGTCTACACAGCCATAGTTCCCATTGGTGCTCAGAATGATGACTCAGCCATTCATGACTGTCCCCAACTGCAGTAATTTGTTGGTGCATCCAGTACAGGAGAAAGTCACCCGTTACATGACCGTATTAATTTGTTGATCTGCAGGTTCTCACCAGACCGTTCCAAGGCTTTGGACTGTCGAATAGAACCATGGATGTGATAACTGCAGCTTGGAGAGATAGCACTAAAAAACAATATGTGTCTCATATAAAGCAATTGTCCTCCTTTGCTTTGCTTTGTCCTCCTATTTAGGGCAGTTTCAGAACAATAACCTATCGGGTCATCCATTAGTATTCCGATTCATGAGAGGAATTTTGTAACAAAAATCCTCCTAAACCTAGATATACAGAAATCTGGGATGTCAGTATAGTTCTCACACTGCTTCGGCAATGGGCTCCAATTACATCATTGTCTTTTCAGAAGTTAACACTTAAAGTGGTTAAGCTCACGGCGCTAGTATCAGCGCAACGAGTGCAAACATTGCAAAAGTTACGACTAGACAGCATGTATTCTTCTGCAGATAACATTACGTTTTATGTGTATGATTTAATCAAACAAAGCAGGCCAAGAATGGCCGGAACCAAAGTAAGTTTTAAAGCATACCCTGTTGACCAAACGTTATGTGTAGTCAAGCACCTAAGTCAATATATCGAGGTAACTAAGAGTCTCAGAGGCTCTGAGACAGCAATGCTCATCAGTCACAAAAAAACTCATAAAAAGGTGTTAGTATAAACTATTTCTAGATGGTAAAACAGGTTTTGGATTCCGCTGGAGTAGACACTCATGTGTTTAAATCTCACTCCACCAGGGCGGCATCAACATCCGCAGCGAGGCCGCAGGATGGTCTAAGGAATCAACTTTTCTAAAATGTATGATAAACCTGTCCTGACAGTGTCAGGGTTTGGGCATGCTGTTTTGGGTTCCGTTTGATTTGATTTGCTTTGTCTTTATAAATTTAATTTGTAATTTCCCCTGGGATAGAGGAGTTATTACTGTATTGTTATTTAAAAAATGATTATTGAATAATTCGAAGCAATGTTCAATACATTATTTATTCACTACTGTGTCAACTGAAGCAGTGTGTCATATGGAATGGATCTACGGCATGAAATCACAGAGCTTTGAAATCTTCACATAGTCACTCACGTGATTCCGAAGTAAAATAGTAAGATTAAACGAGAACGTACCAGTTTGAAGTTTGATCTTTATTTCATGAGGAGTTACGATGAGGGATTACGTGCCCTCCGCTCCCGGCCCTCATAATCGCAAAGATCATCTGGTAGTTCTAATCTTCTGGGCCTTACTATGTCACTTCGGCTATAGTTTCTGTGTTTTCACGCCGCTGCTTTGAAGTATGACGCGTATGCGCCTGGCGGGGCTTCTTCACGTAATCCCTCATCGTAACTCCTCATAAAATAAAGGTCAAACTTCAAACTGGTAAGTTCTTGTTTAATCTTACTATTAACCTACAAACCTGCACAAACCTACACCTGGAGCGTGGAGGAAACCGGAGCTCCTGGAGAAAACCCGCGCAGGTCACGTATATACCCCCTACAGACAGCGCCCATGGTCAGGATGGAACCCGGGTCTCCGGCGCTATGAGGCAGCCACTCTACCGCTGCGCCACCGTGCCGCCCCACATTCATTGCACCTGCTGGTCTCCATGCTGGGAAGCTCAAGTACTTGCAGCACATCAAACTGGAAAGGGTGCAGAGGAGAACCACGAGGATGTCGCCAGGACTCGAGGGCCTGGAGGGGTTGAGCAGGCCGGGACTTGGAGGGCAGATAGATGAGGGGTGATCTCACAGAGGTGCACAAGATCAAGAGGGGACTGGATAGGGTGGATGCACAGTCTTGTACCCAAGGGGATCAAGAACCAGAGGACATGGTCTGGTTTGGCTCAGCCACCAAGCACGACACCTGGAGGCTGCAGCGAATCGTCCGATCAGCAGAGAAGGTTATTGGCTGCAACCTTCCCTCCATTGATGAACTGTACACTGCAAGGGCCAGGAAGCGAGCGGGCAAGATCATCTCTGACCCCTCTCACCCTGGCCACAAACTCTTTGAATCACTTCCCTCTGGAAGGCGACTCCGGACTGTCAAAGCTGCCACAGCCAGACATAAAAACAGTTTTTATCCACGAGTAGTTGCTCTACTCAACAGCCAAAAATCTGTAGCCTCCCTTTGATCTGATATTGTGTTGGTTCACGTGCTTGATCAATGGTGTTTTATCATTAATGTTTTATTATTATTAATGTTTAGTGTTTTCTGAGTCATTCGTAACTGTCACTATATGTCATGTTGTTACTTGTGGGTGGAGCACCAAGGCAAATTCCTTGTATGTGAATACTTGGCCAATAAACGTACTTACTTACATAGGTTTAAGGTGAGAGGGGAATGATTTAATAGGAACCCAAGGGGAGGTAGTTGAGTCAGGTACTTTAACAGTATTTAAAAGACATTTGGACAGGTACATGGATAGGAAATGTTTAGAGAGATGTGGGCCAGGCAACAGGAAACAGGCCCTTCGGCCCACCGAGTCCACTCCGACCAGCGATCACCCCACACACCAGCACTATCCTACACACACTAGGGGGCAATTTACAATCTTTACCGATGTCAACTAACCTACAAACCAGCACGTCTTTTGGAGTGTGTGGGAGGAAACTGGAGCATCCGGAGTGAAAACCCACGCGGGTCACGGGGAGAACGCGCAAACATCCGTACCGACAAGCACCCGTAGTCAGGATGGAACCAGGCTCTCGGGCACCGTGCCGCCGTGCAAGGATGGCGGGCAAGGCTCGATGGGCCGAATGGCCTACTCCTCTGGCTCCTGACATGCACCCAGATTCCTCGCCAGGGATGGCAGCTGCCGTCGACAACATGGCCACTTCTGGTATCAGGAATAGGCGAATAGGCGAATAGGAAACGTCGCCTATTCCGTCACTCCATAGCCGCTGCCTCGCCCGCTGTGTTACTCCAGCATTTTTGTCTACCTTTGATTTTTCCAGCAGTTCCTTCTTAAACATTTCTGATGTCGGCATAGAATGCAGCGGAATGGTTTAAGAAAACATAGAAACGTTGAAAATAGGTGCAGGTGTAGGCCATTCGGCCCTTCGAGCCTGCACCACCATTCAATATGATCATGGCTGATCATCCAACTCAGTATCCTGTACCTGCCTTCTCTCAATACCCCCTGATCCCTTTAGCCACAAGGGCCACATCTCACTCCCTCTTAAATATAGCCAATGAACTGGCCTCAACTATCTTCCGTGGCAGAGAATTCCACAGATTCACCACTCGCTGTGTGAAAAATGTTTTTCTCATCTCGGTCCTAAAAGACTTCCCACTTATCCTTAAACTGTGAGCCCTTGTTCTGGACTTCCCCAACATCGGGAACAACCTTCCTGCATCTAGCCTGTCCAACCCCTTAAGAATTTTGTAAGTCTCTATAAGATCCCCCCTCAATCTTCAAAATTCCAGTGAGTACAAGCTGAGTCTATCCAGTCTTTCTTCATATGGAAGTCCTGCCATCCCAGGAATCAGTCTGGTGAACCTTCTCTGTACTCCCTCTGTGGCAAGAATGTCTTTCCTTAGATTAGGAGACCAAAACTGCAGGAGAACCTCCCTGCTCTTGTACTCAAATCCTTTTGCTATGAATGCCAACATACCATTCGCTTTCTTCACTGCCTGCTGCACCTGCATGCCTACTTTCAATGACTGGTGTACCATGACACCCAGGTCTCGCTGTATCTCCCCTTTTCCTAATCGGCCACCATTCAGATAATAGTCTACTTTCCTGTTTTTGCCACCAAAGTGGATAACCTTACATTTATCCACATTATACTGCATCTGCCATGCATTTGCCCACTCACCCAACCTATCCAAGTCACCTTGCAGCCTCCTAGCATCCTCCTCACAGCTAACACTGCCCCCCAGCTTCGTGCCATCCGCAAACTTGGAGATGTTGCATTCAATTCCCTCATCCAGATCATTAATATATATTGTAAATAGCTGGGGTCCCAGCACTGAGCCTTGCGGTACCCCACTAGTCACTGCCTGCCATTGTGAAAAGGACCCGTTTACTCCTACCCTTTGCTTCCTGTCTGCCAGCCAGTTCTCTATCCACATCAATACTGAACCCCCAATACCGTGTGCTTTAAGTTTGTATACTAATCTCCTATGTGGGACCTTGTCGAAAGCCTTCTGAAAGTCCAGACACATCCACTGGTTCTCCCTTATCCACTCTACTAGTTACATCCTCGAAAAATTCTATAAGATTCGTCAGACATGATTTACCTTTCGTAAATCCATGCTGACTTTGTCCAATGATTTCACCACTTTCCAAATGTGCTGCTATCCCATCTTTAATAACTGACTCTAGCATTTTCCCCACTACCGATGTTAGACTAACTGGTCTGTAATTCCCCGTTTTCTCTCTCCCTCCCTTTTTAAAAAGTGGGGTTACATTAGCTACCCTCCAATCCTCAGGAACTACTCCAGAATCTAAAGAGTTTTGAAAAATTATCACTAATGCATCCACTATTTCTGGGGCGACTTCCTTAAGTACTCTGGGATGCAGCCTATCTGGCCCTGGGGATTTATCGGCCTTTAATCCATTCAACTTACCTAACACCACTTCCCGGCTAACCTGGATTTCACTCATTCCTCCATCTCATATGGCCCCCGGTCCCCTGCTATTTCCGGCAGATTATTTAGTGAAGACAGAACTAAAGTAGTTATTCAACTGGTCTGCCATGTCCTTGTTCCCCATGATCAATTCACCTGTTTCTGACTGCAAGGGACCTACATTTGTTTTAACTAACCTTTTTCTCTTCACATATCTATAAAAACTTTTGCAGTCCATTTTAATGTTCCCTGCCAGTTTTCTTTCATAATCTATTTTCCCTTTCCTAGTTAAGTCCTTTGTCCTCCTCTGCTGGACTGAATTTCTCCCAGTCCTCTGGTAAGCTTGCACGACACTGCAGTAACAGTTTAAAACAGTAACCTGCCCTTTAAATCAATTACTTTTACTCTTTGACATTCTATAGGTGTGAATAATACCTGAGCAAAGAATCCAACACCGCACATTCCAATCAGTAGGAGTGTCGAGCTTTAACGTAATAAGGTCACAAGTAAAAATGAGCAGAATGCGGCCATTCGGGCCCATCAGGTCATGCGAGTCACAGTGCCAGAGGAGTGAACATTGAAATCATCGGCGAGACCAAACGTCGACTCGGCGAACGTTTCGCTGAACACTTGCGCTCGGTGCGGCCAAGGCCTGCTGGATCTCTTGGTTGGCAGCCATTTTGACTCTCTCTCCCCCTCCTTCCCATTCCGACCCTGGCCTTTCTGTCCTGGGCCTCCCTCCATTGTCAGAGTGAGGCGCCAACGCAGACTGGAGGAACCACGCCTCGTGTTTCCGCTTGCGCAGCTCACACCCCAGCGGTATATGACCATGAAAAGCTACGGTTTTCACGTTCATACCGCCGCGGCCACTTGCGGGCGGAGCACCGAGGCAAATTCCTTGTATGTGAATACTTGGCCAATAAACATATGTATTCATTCAATTTCAGGTAAAACCCTGCCATCCTCTACCTCCGGTCCTCTCACGCACACCCCCTCCCCGTCTCCCAACTCCTTTCTCCCCCCCTCCAGCTCCTCCTCCTGCCCATTGCCCACCCCTCCCCACTCCAGGTCTCCGATCTCCCCAACGCTAACCTTCCACCCACTATCCTTCCCCTGTTTCTGCATTTCACTCCCCATTTCCCTCCCTTCGCGAATTCCAAAATTCACACCCTTTTAGACAATAGACAATAGACAATAGGTGCAGGAGGAGGCCATTCGGCCCTTCGAGCCAGCACCGCCATTCACTGTGATCATGGCTGATCATCCCCAATCAGTACCCCGTTCCTGCCTCTCCCCATATCCCCTGACTCCACTATCTTTAAGAGCCCTATCTAGCTCTCTCTTGAAAGCATCCAGAGAACCTGCCTCCACCACCCTCTGAGGCAGAGAATTCCACAGACTCACAACTCTCTGTGAGAAAAAGTGTTTCCTCGTCTCCGTTCTAAATGGCTCACCACTTATTCTTAAATTATTCTAAATCTTTTTGTCATAAGGTCGTACGTAATAGGAGCAGAATTAGGCCATTCGGCCCATCAAGTCCGCAATATCATTTATTGTATTCTAATTCTTTTATTATTTTTATAATATTTATTATTATATTTATTTTATTGAGAGATTTTTAGTTTATTTCAAAAGCGTGGAAACAGGACCTTCCTCCCACCGAGTCAATGCTGATCAGCAACCACCCGTTCACACTAGATCTATCCAACACACGGGATAATTAACAGAAGCCAATTAAGGTCAAATAGAATTGTAGGGTAGAATTAGGCCATTCGGCCCATCAAGTCTACTCCGCCATTCAATCATGGCTGATCTACCTCTCCCTCCCAACCCCATTCTCCTGCCTTCTCCCGGTAACCTCTGACACCCGTATTAATCAAGAATCTATCTGTCTCTGCCTTAAAAATATCCACTGACTTGGCCTCCACAGCCGTCTGTGGCAATGAATTCCACAGATTCACCACCCTCTGACAAAAGAAATTCCTCCTCATCTCCTTCCTAAAGGAGCGTCCTTTAATTCTGAGGCTGTGCCCTCTGTTCCTAGACTCTCCCACCAGTGGAAACATCCTCTCCACATCCACTCTATCTGGGCCTCTCATCTCCTCTCATGGCCTCCAGCCTCAGTCACTATTTCCACCCTTCACTCCCCCACCCGCCGCATCTGTCAATTAAACCCCGCCATCCTGCATCCACCTATCACTTGCCAGCTCTTGTCCCCACCCCTTCACCTCACCTCGTTCTCCAAGCTACCTCCCCTCTACTCCACTCTCGAGAAAGGGCCCTGACCCGACCATTCTGGAGCCCAGAACCAGGGGTCACACACCATTTAAGAATAAGGGGTTGGCCATTTAGGACTGAGATGAGGTAAAACGATTTCACCCAGACAGTTGTGAATCTGTGGAATTCTCTGCCACAGAAGGCAGTGGAGGCTGATTCACTGGATGTTTTCAAACGAGAGTTACATTTAGCTCTTAGGGTTAACGGAATCAAGAGATGAGGGGAGAAGGCAGGAACGGGGTAGTGATTGGGGATGGTCAGCCATGATCATATTGAATTTCAGTGCTGGCTCAAAGGGCCGAATGGCCTACTCCCGCGCCTATTGTCTATGTTTCGATGACCCGCAATGTCACCTGTCCATCTCCCTCCACAGATGCTGCCCGGCCTGCGGAGTTCCTCCAGCACTTCTGCTCAACGCTGTAAGGTATTATGAATCTGAGCCCATGGCGTGAAAGGCGATGGCAGCAGGCACTGCAGTACAGCGCGGGTACAAAGTGTGTCCAGATATATGTCTGCAATTTGTCCCTCGAGGCTTAAATCAACCACCAACCTACCCCAAAGCTCTGGGTGGAGCTGGCGATTTTCACAAATAGCGAGGTGCGCTTTAACAAAGGAAAACATACACACAGGGTGCAAAGTTTGATTTGCAGAACAAAAAGCCACAGTGCAAGGTTTGTCGGGCTATTTTGGGTGGTCAGATAGCCCGACCGAGACAATGATAGAGTGCAGGGCACCAGAGACTGGAGCATTTGACTGTGGTCGAAGGCACGCCGCCTAGCAGCTTGCAGCGTCTCCGGGCGCACGCTCGATGCAGTTAGCGGCTTGGCCGTGCGCACAGGGCAGCGTCGCCCGCGAGAGCATTTGCGCGGAAATAGCGCGTCGCAGCAGGCGGGCTGGCAGGCAGCGGAAGCTCACAACTATGCAGCGAGCAGCAACTCACAAATATTCCGTTTTAGTTCAACGTCACGGGTACCGAGGTACAGTGAAAAGCTTTTGTTGCGAGCTAACCAGTCAGTGGAAAGACAATAGATGATTACAATCGAGCCGTCCACAGTGTACAGATACAGGATAAAGGGAATAACGTTTACAGCAAGGTAGAGCCAGTAAAGTCCGATTAAAGATAGTCCAAGGGTCTCCAATGAGGTAGATGGGAGGTCAGGACCGCTCTCCAGTTGGTGAGAGGACGGTTCAGTTGCCTGAAAACAGCCAGGAAGAAACTGTCCCTGAATCTGGAGGCGTGCATTCGTTTTCACACTTCTGTACCTCTTGCCCGATGGGAGAGGGGAGAAGAGGGAGTGGCCGGGGGTGAGACTGGTCCGTGATGATGCTGCTGGCCTTGCCGAGGCAGCGTGAGGTGTAGATGGAGTCGATGGAAGGAAGGTCGGTTTGTGTGACGGTCTGGGCTGTGTTCACAACTCTCTGCGATTTCTAGCGGTCTTGGATGGAGCTGTTCCCAAACCGTGCTGTGATGCATCCCGATGAAATGCTTTCTATGGTGCAGCGTGCTATGAGGGAAATCACACCAGGGGTGCTGACTAACATGGTGTGGAAAGACTCTGACTAAGTCCCACAGTGCTGGGCCTCTATGCACTGAAGCAGGGCTGACTTCAAGTACACATATTTATTTGAAAGGACACAGAGTGCTGGAGTAACTCAGCGGGTCAGGCAGCATCTGTGGAGAACATGGATAGGTGACGTTTCACAGAGTGCTGGAGTAACTCAGCGGGTCAGGCAGCATCTGTGGAGAACATGGATAGGTGACGTTTCACAGAGTGCTGGAGTAACTCAGCGGGTCAGGCAGCATCTGTGGAGAACATGGATAGGTGACGTTTCACAGAGTGCTGGAGTAACTCAGCGGGTCAGGCAGCATCTGTGGAGAACATGGATAGGTGACGTTTCACAGAGTGCTGGAGTAACTCAGCGGGTCAGGCAGCATCTGTGGAGAACATGGATAGGTGACGTTTCACAGAGTGCTGGAGTAACTCAGCGGGTCGGGCAGCATCTGTGGAGAACATGGATAGGTGATGTTTCACAGAGTGCTGGAGTAACTCAGCGGGTCAGGCAGCATCTGTGGAGAACATGGATAGGTGATGTTTCACAGAGTGCTGGAGTAACTCAGCGGGTCAGGCAGCATCTGTGGAGAACATGGATAGGTGACGTTTCACAGAGTGCTGGAGTAACTCAGCGGGTCAGGCAGCATCTGTGGAGAACATGGATAGGTGGCGTTTCACAGAGTGCTGGAGTTAGCCCTTCTTCAGGCTAATTTTAGTAGTGAAGTGAAGTTCGAAGTTTACTCCTGAACTAATCAAGAATCTGTCTATCCCTGCCTTAAAAATATCCACTGACTTGGCCTCCACAGCCGTTTGTGGCAATGAATTCCATAGATTCACCACCCTCTGGCTAAAGAAATTCCTCCTCATCTCCTTCCTAACGGAACATCCTTTAATTCTGAGGCTGTGCTAGACTCTCCCACTAGTGGAAACATCCTCTCCACATCCACTCTATCCAGGCCTTACCACTGGCAATCTATCCATCTCACGTTTAACAATGTGTGTCTGAAGAAGGGTCCCAACCCGAAATGCCGCCTGTACTTTCTGTCCAGAGGTGCTGTCTGACCTGCCGAGTTACTCCAGCATTTTTTTCTGTCTATCTTAAAAAACTCAATGATTGACAAATGGGACGAGCATAGATGGCGCATCTTGGCCAGCATGGGCAAGTTGGGCTGAAGGGCCTGTTTCTGTGCTGTGTGACTGACTCGATGACCTAACATTGGCACAAAGTAGGCTGGCACGGTGGCGCAGCGGTAGAGTTGCCGCCTCACGGCGCCAGAGACCCGGGTTCCATCCTGACTACGGGTGCTGTCTGTACGGAGTTTGCACGTTCTCCCCGTGACCCGCGTGGGTTTTCTCCGGGCGCTCCGGTTTCCTCCCACACTCCAAAGACGTGCAGGTTTGTAGGTTAATTGGCTTTGGTATATGTGTAACTTATCCCTGGTGTGTGCAGGGTAGTGTTAGTGTGCGGGGATCGCTGGTCGGCGCAGACTCGGTGTGCCGAAGGGCCTGTTTGCCACGCTGTATCTCTAAACTCAACTAAACTCAACGGGTCAGGCAGTAACACTGGAGAAAAAGGGTGACGTTTCGGGTCGGGACCCTTCTTTTGAGTCCAACTTACGTTACTCTTTACATTCGGAACTTTCCAAACTTCAATCCAAAACACCCCGGTCCTGCTCTTGGGTTCCAGTCCCCACGTCCTTTTCTAAATGTCCCAACAACTTCAATCACATCACCGTTAACTTTCTTAATTCCAGGGAACACAACTTTAGTTTGTAAATAGACAAAAGTGCTGGAGAAACTCAGCGGGTGCAGCAGCATCTATGGAGCGAAGGAAATAGGCAACGTTTTGGGCCCAAACCCTTACGGGTTTCGGCCCGAAACGTTGCCTATTTCCTTCAGAGTTTCGTCCCGAAATGTTGCCTATTCCCTTCGCTCCATAGTTGCTGCCTCACCCGCTGAGTTTCTCCAGCATTTTTGTCCACCTGCGATTTTCCAGCATCTATTTTCCAGAGGGTCACAGCGGGGTAGGCAGCATCTCTGGAGAGAAGGAATGGGCGGGGATCACTGTCTGAAGGAGGGTCTCGACCCGAAACGTCACCCATTCCTTCTCTCCAGAGATGCTGCCTGTCCCACTGAGTTACTCCAGCTTTTTGTGTCTACCTTCGGTTTAAACCAGCATCTGCAGTTCTTTCCTACACATCTAGATTACAAATCCCTGTTGTTTAACCCTTTGAGTCCAGGAGCCATTTTGCTTTCAAGGCCATTTGACTTTCTTGTCTAGAACTTGCCCAGTGTCATCTAAGCAGCGCTAGAGAGAGTCAGAAGCTATCATAGAAAAAAATAGGTGCAGGAGGAGGCCATTCGGCCCTTCGAGCCAGCACCGCCATTCATTGTGATCATGGCTGATCATCCCCAATCAATAACCCGTGCCTGCCTTCTCCCCATATCCCTTGACTCCACTATCCCCTAGAGCTCCATCTAACTCTCTCTTAAATCCATCCAGTGACTTGGCCTCCACTGCCCTCCTGACCTCTCGTACTCTAGACGTTTATATCCAAAGGCCAACGTGATATTAGCCTAAAAGAGAGATTGGAGTAACTCAGCGCGTCAGGCAGCACAGTGTCCGACTTGCTGCCTGACAGCGCCTGGAGCCGCAGGTTCGATCCTGACTACGGGAGCTGTCTATACAGAGTTTGTGCTTTCTCCCTGTTTGACCACGTGGGCTTTCTCCGGGTGAGTGTTCAGATGTTGTGAGAGTCCCTGCCACAACTACCTCCTCTGGCAGCTCGTTCCATACGCCCACGACCCTTTGTGTGAAAAAGTTACCCCTCAGGTTCCTATTAAATCTTTCCCCCCCCCTCACCTTAAACCCATGTCCTCTGGTCCTTGATTCCCGAGCTCTGGGTAAAAGACTACCTGATCTATTCCTCTCATGATCTGAAGCACATCTATAAGATCACCTGCGCTCTAAGAAATAGAATCCCAGCCTGCCCAACCTCTCCCTGTAGCTCAGACCCTCTAGTCCTGGCAACATCCTCGTGAATGCCCACACCCTTTCCAGCTTGACAACATCTGGATGGAAGCATTTCTTCTGACTTGCACAAAACTGCATCTCTCTGCACCGTCAGTCCACCATGAGATCTACGTTTACCATCCTCCAGAACCACCTTAGTTCAGAGATACAGCGTGGAAACAGGCCCTTCAGCCCCACCGAGTCCACGCTGACCCATCGATCACCCGTTCATGCCAGTTCTGTGTTATCCCACTCTCTCATCCACTCCCTACACACTGGGGGGGAGGGGCAATTTACAGAGGGGGCGATTAACCTACACACCCGCACTTTTTTTGCGATGGGGGAGGAAACCGGAGCACCCGGAGGAAACCCACGCGGTCACGGGGAGAACGTGCAAACTCCACACAACACACAGGTCGGGATCAAAGTCGGGTCTCTGACGCTGTGCTGTCTATGTGGAGTTTGCGCGTTCTCCCTGTTCATTGGTTGGCACGGACTCGGTGGGCCCGTGTCCATGCCAACCAATGAACAGCAACATCTATGGAGTGAAGGAAATAGGCAACGTTTCGGCCCGAAACCCGGAAGGGTTTCGCCCCGAAACGTTACCTATTTCCTCCGCTCCATAGATGTTGCTGCACCCGCTGAGTTTCTCCAGCACTTTTGGCTACCTTCGATTTTCCAGCAGCTGCAGTTCCTTCTTGAACAATATTCTAAATGTGGTCTTATACAACTGCAACATGACCTCCCAACTTCAGCAGTGCGATAGGATGTGTGAGCAAGTGTGTGGATTGGTGCATGGAGATGCAGGGGACGGTGGGATATGCATCACGCGCGGGCAGAGGAGATTAGTTTGCACCTGGCATCATGTCCAGCATGGACGTGTGGGCCGAACGGCCTATTCCTGTGCTGTGCTGTCCTATTGATTCAATGACACATTTGAGTATAGGAGCAGGGAGGTTCTACTGCAGTTGTACAGGGTCTTGGTGAGACCACACCTGGAGTATTGCGTACAGTTCTGGTCTCCAAATCTGAAGGAAGACATCCTTGCCAGAGAGGGAGTACAGAGAAGGTTCACCAGACTGATTTCTGGGATGGCAGGACTCTCATATGAAGAAAGACTGGATAGACTCGGCTTGTACTCGCTAGAATTTAGAAGACTGAGGGGGGATCTTATAGAAATGTACACAATTCTTAAGGGGTTGGACAGGCTAGATGCAGGAAGATTGTTCCCGATGTTGGGGAAGTCCAGAACAAGGGGTCACAGTTTAAGGATAAGGGGGAAGTCTTTTTGGACCGAGATGAGAAAAACATTTTTCACACAGAGAGTGGTGAATCTGTGGAATTCTCTGCCACAGAAGGTAGTTGAGGCCAGCTCATTGGCTATATTTAAGAGGGAGTTAGATGTGGCCCTTGTGGCTAAAGGGATCAGGGGGTATGGAGAGAAGGCAGGTACGGGATACTGAGTTGGATGATCAGCCATGATCACATTGAATGGTGGTGCTGGCTCGAAGGGCCGAATGGCCTCTACTCCTGCACCTATTGTCTATGTTTCTATGTTTCTATGTTTGTTCAAAATTGCTTTCTGTGTTATTTCAACTCACTGGCCCGGCTTCCGACAAGCGGCGGGAGCCTCACCTCTTTGGAAAGTAGTTGGCAGAAATTCTGCACCACTTTAGCGCGCTACCCCCAGAATATCCAGCGCTGGAGAGGTGAGAGCACAAAAATAGAAGCTGACAAATGGATTATTTTACGCCTGAAGTCTCCTCCAGCTGGCAGCATAGGATTGCACTGTGTTTTCCCAGCGTGGGTCCAGACTCTATATATAATATATATATATATATATATATATATATATATATATATATATATATGTGTGTGTATGGTCTGTATAGATACATGCGCAGGGACCTGTGCAGATGTGTGGATGAAAATAAATGCGCGTGTGGGAGTGCGGATCGCCTTACATGGATACGGGAGTGTCGCTGTGTATCTGCAACCCTGTGCATGTGGAATATGCAAGCGCATGTGGACAACTCTGAACCCCTCCTCTCCATGTACCCGCCCGAGTGACTTCTCAACGTTGCGATAGTCCCAGCCTCAACTACCTCCTCCGGTGGCTCATTCCATACGCCCACCACCCTCTGTGAGAGGTGTTGTCTGGAACAGGCCCTTCGGCCCGACGAGTCCGTGCCGACCAGCGATCACCCCGGACACTATTTCTATCCTACACACACTGGGGACAATTTGCAGAAGCCAATGAACCTACAAACCCGCACGTCTTTGGAGTGTGGGCGGAAACCGGAGCACCCGGAGAAAACTCACGCAGGTCACGGGGAGAACGTACAAACTCCGTACAGACAGCACCCCGCAGTCAGGATGGAACCCGGGTCTCTGGCGCTGTGAGGCAGCAACTCTACCGCTGCACCACCGTGCCGCCTGGCTGGCGTTAGGAGATCCACTGAACGGAGGGAGGGGAAGGAGAGAATGGTGATGGTGAAGCGACTGGGCAGCTGGCACTGTGATGCAAGTGTGAGACGGTGCCCTTACCTTTGCCATCTGGGCCTGCACCCCACTGGACTTCAGCGCAGAAACTGCCTTCTGTGCAGCAGCGGGACTGTCGAAATCCACAAAACCATAGCCTTGAAAAAAAATCCAACAGGTGAATGCAGCGTTAGACCTGACCTGGGCAACATTCACTGCCGTGACGCACATTCTAACAAAGAGAGAGGCACCAGAAGCATTGGCGCGTGCCAGGGAAGGGAGAGGGGGCACAGCGCGGCACTCGACCCCCTCTCCTGCTCACCCGCGAGTTGGCATTTGCGCTGGCAAACCTTGGCTGGCATCCTGCCTACTGCCCACATCCCTGGCAGTCGGAGATGCCCGTGGGGGGAGGGAGGGGTGGGAGTGGTGGTACTTCCCTTGGCGCCACAGTCGGGCAAAATCTCAGCGGGTTTAGGAGAGGCCATCGTCAATGCCAATGAGTTGCTTTCTCACAAACTGTGTGCCACCCGGGCTCAGCATGGGCTCACGTTTACCAGTAAACAGCGGGCAAAGGCAGACGGAGGTGGCAGCGACGCCAGTCTTGCGGGCGAGGACGGGCCCGAGACACCGTTGTGGGCCAGGCCAGGCAAGGGTCGATCCCGGTGAAGCTGGAGAAAGACGTGCTGGCGTGCAGTGGCGGCAGAGAGCAGCATGGCAGTTGTCCACCAACCCCCCCCACCCCCGCTCCCACCGGCGTTCCCAAGCCCAGCGGCGCTCGCTCCCAACAACAACAACTTGCATTTACGTAGCGCTCTTAGCGCCGCAGAAGTCTTGCGACGGGGGCTTTACCTTAGAGAGACCAAATCAGACCAACAGGTACTTTTGCCATTAACATTTTTGAGTGAGCTACACCCAGTCCGCGCCGACCAGCGACCCCCCGCACACCAACACTGTCCTACACACACTGGGGACAACTCACAATTTTAGCACAGCCAATTCACCCACGTACCTGCATGGTCTTTGGAGTGTGGGAGGAAACCGGAGCACCCGGAGAAAACCCACGCAGGTCAGGGGGAGAACGTGCAAACTCCGTACAGACAGCACCCGTGGTCAGGATGGAATCGGGGTCTCTGGCGCTGTGAGGCAGCAACTCTATCGCTGCGCCACCGTGCCGGCCTGGACTCCTCACTAACACAGGGCCCTTGGTTTAATGTCCACAGAGCATAGTGTTGATGGGGCTGCGGTCCCACGTAGATGCTCCCGATCACCGAGCACTTTCTCTTTATCAGGACCCTATCTCCTTTCAGTGTCCCAGCACCTCAGTTCAGTTATGCTTTGGCCTTCCGCATGTAAACAGTGTTAAACTATTTCCCCCCTTCCCCGTTCTCCGACTGTCCTCGCTACATTTTAGGGTTACACAAAAAGCTGGAGAAACTCAGCGGGTGCAGCAGCATCTAAGGAGCGAAGGAGATGGGCGACGTTTCGGGTCGAGACCCTTCTTCAGATGTTACATTCTATCTCAGTTTGCTTCGTTGTCACCTTCTCCCAGCTAACAATCATCTATTCTACATTTTCCTTGATCCCCACCCCCTTTGTCTCGTTTTCACACCTTACACTTCCTTATTTCTGTGTTAAAGAAGGAACTGCAGATGCTGGAGAATCGAGGGTTACACAAAAAGCTGGAGAAACACAGTGGGTGCAGCAGCATCTAAGGAGCGAAGGAGATAGGCGACGTTTCGGGTCGAGAAGAAGTCGAGGTGTGAAGAAGGGTCTCCTATCTCCTTCGCTCCTTAGATGCTGCTGCACCCGCTGAGTTTCTCCAGCCTTTTGTGTAACCCTCCTTATCTCTGTGTCTCCCTCTCCCTTGATTCAGCATGAAGAAGGGTCTCAATCCGAAACGTCACCCATTCCCTCTCTCCACAGATGCTGCCTGTCCCGCTGAGTTACTCCAGCACTCTGTGTCGATACAAACTTAGTCTACACAGTCTGTCCACAGGGCAGAATCCCACAGAGTGGTCGAGTTGCTGCCTCACAGTGCGAGAGACCCGGGTTCGATCCTGACCTCGGGTGCTGTCTGTGTGGAGTTTGCACGTTCAACCTGCGAACGCGTGGGTTTCCTCCGGTGTCCCAAAGACGTGCGGGTTTGTAGGTCAATCGGCCCACTGTAAATTGCCCCCTAGTGTGGGAGTGGCTGGGAGTGGCTGTCAGAAACATGGGAGCAGATGGGGAGAATAAAATGAGACCAGTGTAAACGAGTGCTTGATGTTGGCACGGACTGGTTGGGCCGAAGGGCCTGTTTCTGTGCTGAACCTCTCCTATAAGATTGTGGGAAATGGTGATGGACCCAATTGAACATTGGAACCAAAGATAGACACAAAAATGCTGGCATAACTCAGCGGGACAGGCAGCATCTCTGGAGAGAAGGAATGGGTGACATTTTGGGTCGAGACCCATCTTCAGACTGAGTGTCAGGGGAGAGGGAAACGAGAGATATAGACGGTGATGTAGAGAGATAAAGAACAATGAGTGAAAGATATGCAAAAAAGTAACGATGATAAAGGAAACAGGCCATTGTTAGCTGTTTGCTGGGTGTGAATGAGAAGCTGGTGCGACTTGGGTGGGGGAGGGATGGAGAGAGAGGGAATGCCGGGGTTACTTGAAGTTAGAGAAATCAATGTTCATACCACTAGGGTGTAAGCTGCCCAAACGAAATATGAGATGCTGTTCCTCCAATTTGGACATTGGAACATTGGCTTAGTTTCGCTTAGTTTAGAGATGCAGCGCGGAAACAGGCCCTTCGGCCCACCGGGTCCGTGCCGACCAGCGATCCCCGCACACTAACGCCATCCTACACACACACTAGGGCCAATTTACATCT
>OY740821.1:7689418-7756918 GCA_963514005.1 Raja brachyura | reverse complement strand
TGACGTTTCGGGTCGAGACCCTTCTTCAGACTGTTTCGAACCTCTTGCGCACAACTCCAATATGGTGACAACAGCTGAGAGAAAACAAAAAGATACTTTTGCATTTGTGTAGCGCCATGCATTGCCCTGTCAGGAAGTCCCGCGCATGCCATTTGCAGCCTCAAAGTGCAGTCAGTGTTGTCCAGCAGGAAAGGCTCGTCTCGCAGGAGCTGCATCCCATATATGCAACTTGAGCCAAACATGCTGGTGGCAGCACATCTCTAACAAATGCAGGACGCGCGGACGAGCTGCCTTGTTATAGCGCCGAGGGATTATCAGCATCGATTGGTTATTAGAGGCGGTGGGGGAGGGGGAGAGGGAGAGGGGGAGAGAGAGAGAGAGAGGAAGTGAACAATGCTTTGGTTCTGAGCAGCAGTATTGCGCCTGCATGGTGCTGCATGGTATCATTGGCCACGGTTGCTGCAGTTGCGTTTGAGCGCAGGGCAATGGCGTTGCAACCTTCCTGAGCCGTGGCGTGAGGAAGGGAATGGCTGACTCTTGCCGACTTCACGGGGGACTTCCTGGAGCTGTTGCCGCTGCCGACGGGTGAGCCGCCGCGGGGGTTGCCCCGGGGAGATGTGCCCTTGGCTCACCGTTACCACGGCAACACCGCTACCCCGGTGCACCGTGCCAAGACACTTCGCCGCCGGCGGGCTACAGATGGGAGGCCAGTGTCCGGGACGAGCAGCCACGCCGTGAGTATACGCCGCACGGTCGCTTAGAGCCTCTGCTGCCACCCCGGGGTTACACACAAAATGGCGGCACAGGAGCGAGGCTGCTCTGGAACGCACTGCGCCGCCAGACGCTGGCACCACCCCGGGCCCCCATCAGCTTGCCAGCCCGCCAACGGGTGCCCGCTTGCTGCCAGCGTCCGACACGGGCTGCCGCCAGGCAACCCTCAAGAAGCCCTGAACAACAACAACAACTTGTTACGGACTGAGAGAGGCAGTCGGAGAGAAGCTCACACAGAGCCAGGAGGAGCAGGCCTCGTGTGGAGAGGTAGAGTTTCACAAGAAGGGGCAAAGGGGCTTCAAGGACGGGCATCGGGGGGGGGGGGGGGGGTGGTGTTTGGCACTGGGTACTGACACTGGGCACATTCCAGCCCATCAGGTCTACTCCACCATTCCATCATGGCTGATCTATCTCTCCCTGCCAACCCCATTCTCCTGCCTTCTCCCCAACCTCCGACACCCGTGCCGATCAAGAAACTGTCTCTCTCTGCCTTAAATGTACTCATTGACCTGGCCTCCAGAGCAGTACACCCAGACATTGTACGGAGTCGCCCGGCTTGTGACGTTTTCAAGTCCCAGTTGCTGTCAGTGCAGCGTTTCCTGACCTGACCACGAAGGCCCGTTGTCCTGGCGGCCTTGCGGGGTCGGCCTGGCCGAGCGTAGGCCGTGTCCGGTCCGCGCGCTCAGCCTTGAGAAGATGTAGCTTGATTGTGGTGGGGGGAGAGGGAAGGGGGGAGAAAGCTGGAAGAGAGGAGAGACAGAGGGCAAGGGGCCAGGTTGAAGCGGGTCCCGGCCTGCAATGTCACCTAGCCATGTTCTCCACAGATGCTGCCTGACCCGCTGAGTTACTCCAGCACTCTGTGAAACGTCACCTATCCATGTTCTCCACAGATGCTGCCTGACCCGCTGAGTTACTCCAGCACTCTGTGAAACGTCACCTATCCATGTTCTCCACAGATGCTGCCTGACCCGCTGAGTTACTCCAGCACTCTGTGAAACGTCACCTATCCATGTTCTCCACAGATGCTGCCTGACCCGCTGAGTTACTCCAGCACTCTGTGAAACGTCACCTATCCATGTTCTCCACAGATGCTGCCTGACCCGCTGAGTTACTCCAGCACTCTGTGAAACGTCACCTATCCATGTTCTCCACAGATGCTGCCTGACCCGCTGAGTTACTCCAGCACTCTGTAAAACGTCACCTATCCATGTTCTCCACAGATGCTGCCTGACCCGCTGAGTTACTCCAGCACTCTGTGAAACGTCACCTATCCATGTTCTCCACAGATGCTGCCTGACCCGCTGAGTTACTCCAGCACTCTGTGAAACGTCACCTATCCATGTTCTCCACAGATGCTGCCTGACCCGCTGAGTTACTCCAGCACTCTGTGAAACGTCACCTATCCATGTTCTCCACAGATGCTGCCTAACCCGCTGAGTTACTCCAGCACTCTGTGAAACGTCACCTATCCATGTTCTCCACAGATGCTGCCTGACCCGCTGAGTTACTCCAGCACTCTGTGAAACGTCACCTATCCATGTTCTCCACAGATGCTGCCGGACCCGCTGAGTTACTCCAGCACTCTGTGAAACGTCACCTATCCATGTTCCCCACAGATGCTGCCTGACCCGCTGAGTTACTCCAGCACTCTGTGAAACGTCACCTATCCATGTTCTCCACAGATGCTGCCTGACCCGCTGAGTTACTCCAGCACTCTGTGAAACGTCACCTATCCATGTTCTCCACAGATGCTGCCTGACCCGCTGAGTTACTCCAGCACTCTGTGAAACGTCACCTATCCATGTTCTCCACAGATGCTGCCTGACCCGCTGAGTTACTCCAGCACTCTGTGAAACGTCACCTATCCATGTTCTCCACAGATGCTGCCTGACCCGCTGAGTTACTCCAGCACTCTGTGAAACGTCACCTATCCATGTTCTCCACAGATGCTGCCTGACCCGCTGAGTTACTCCAGCACTCTGTGAAACGTCACCTATCCATGTTCTCCACAGATGCTGCCTGACCCGCTGAGTTACTCCAGCACTCTGTGAAACGTCACCTATCCATGTTCTCCACAGATGCTGCCTGACCCGCTGAGTTACTCCAGCACTCTGTGAAACGTCACCTATCCATGTTCTCCACAGATGCTGCCTGACCCGCTGAGTTACTCCAGCACTCTGTGAAACGTCACCTATCCATGTTCTCCACAGATGCTGCCTGACCCGCTGAGTTACTCCAGCACTCTGTGAAACGTCACCTATCCATGTTCTCCACAGATGCTGCCTGACCCGCTGAGTTACTCCAGCACTCTGTGAAACGTCGCCTATCCATGTTCTCCACAGACGCTGCCTGACCCGCTGAGTTACTCCAGCACTCTGTGAAACGTCACCTATCCATGTTCTCCACAGACGCTGCCTGACCCGCTGAGTTACTCCAGCACTCTGTGAAACGTCACCTATCCATGTTCTCCACAGACGCTGCCTGACCCGCTGAGTTACTCCAGCACTCTGTGAAACGTCACCTATCCATGTTCTCCACAGATGCTGCCTGACCCGCTGAGTTACTCCAGCACTCTGTGAAACGTCGCCTATCCATGTTCTCCACAGACGCTGCCTGACCCGCTGAGTTACTCCAGCACTCTGTGAAACGTCGCCTATCCATGTTCTCCACAGACGCTGCCTGACCCGCTGAGTTACTCCAGCACTCTGTGAAACGTCACCTATCCATGTTCTCCACAGACGCTGCCTGACCCGCTGAGTTACTCCAGCACTCTGTGAAACGTCACCTATCCATGTTCTCCACAGATGCTGCCTGACCCGCTGAGTTACTCCAGCACTCTGTGAAACGTCACCTATCCATGTTCTCCACAGATGCTGCCTGACCCGCCGAGTTACTCCAGCACTCTGTGAAACGTCACCTATCCACGTTCTCCACAGATGCTGCCTGACCCGCCGAGTTACTCCAGCACTCTGTGAAACGTCACCTATCCATGTTCTCCACAGATGCTGCCTGACCCGCTGAGTTACTCCAGCACTCTGTGAAACGTCACCTATCCATGTTCTCCACAGATGCTGCCTGACCCGCTGAGTTACTCCAGCACTCTGTGAAACGCCACCTATCCATGTTCTCCACAGATGCTGCCTGACCCGCTGAGTTACTCCAGCACTCTGTGAAACGTCACCTATCCATGTTCTCCACAGATGCTGCCTGACCCGCTGAGTTGCTCCAGCACTCTGTGAAACGTCACCTATCCATGTTCTCCACAGATGCTGCCTGACCCGCTGAGTTACTCCAGCACTCTGTGAAACGCCACCTATCCATGTTCTCCACAGATGCTGCCTGACCCGCTGAGTTACTCCAGCACTCTGTGAAACGTCACCTATCCATGTTCTCCACAGATGCTGCCTGACCCGCTGAGTTACTCCAGCACTCTGTGAAACGTCACCTATCCATGTTCTCCACAGATGCTGCCTGACCCGCTGAGTTACTCCAGCACTCTGTGAAACGTCACCTATCCATGTTCTCCACAGATGCTGCCTGACCCGCTGAGTTACTCCAGCACTTCAGGTGCGGGACAAAGCCTGGCGAGTGATTGGTGAATGCAGATGAGGGAGCGGGAGGTTGGACAAAGGCCAGGGATGAAATTATAAGGTGAGAGACAAGGAGAGTAGAGTTGTGAATTGTGAAGCCAGAGGAAGGAATGTCGGTGGAAGGGGAGGGGGGAGGGGGGGAGGGGAGAAATGGGTGTGAGGTGGGACACAGAGAAGGGGGGGGGGGTGGAAAAAGGAGCAGGGGGTGGACTTTAGCAAGTGCTGCAAGAAGCCTCTGCTCTTTCTGAGCAACTCCCTCACCTCCTCCCTCCATTACGAGGATGTTGCCAGGACTCGAGGGTGTGAGCTACAGGGAGAGGTTGAGTAGGCTGGGTCTCTATTCCATGGAGCGCAGGAGGATGAGGGGAGATCTTATAGAGGTGTACAAAATCATGAGGGGAATAGATTGGGTAGATGCACAGAGTCTCTTGCCCAGAGTAGGGGAATCGAGGACCAGAGGACATGGGTTTAAGGTGAAGGGGAAAAGATTTAATAGGAATCTGAGGGGTAACTTTTTCACACAGAGGGTGGTGGGTGTATGGAACGAGCTGCCAGAGGAGGTAGTTGAGGCTGGGACTATCCCAACGTTTAAGAAACTGTTCGACAGGTACATGGATAGGACAGGTTCGGAGGGATATTGGCTTGGTGTATGTGTACATTGTCCCCAGTGTGTGTAGGATAGCGTTAGTGTGCGGGGATCGCTGGTCGGCGTGGACTCGGTGGGCTGAAGGGCCTGTTTCCGCGCTGTATATCTGCACTAAACTAAACTAAACTCCTTGGGTGAGGCAGGGAATGGGAAGGTGATGTTTCGAGTCGGGACCCTTCCTCAGACAGACTACCGTCGTGAGGAGAAAGCTGGAAAAGAGGTGGAGAGGGGACAAAGACGGGCGAGTGATAGGTGGATACAGGGGGAGTTGGGGATTGGATTTAATTGGCAGGTGCATAGAAAAAGGTGAGAGGAGCAAACCTTAAAACCAATTAGTTTAGAGTTTAGAGATCCAGCGCAGAAACAGGCCATTCGGCCCACCGGGCCCATGCCGCCAAACCGATCACCCATTCACACACTAGTTCTGCCGTATCCCACTTTCTCATCCACTCCCGACACAGTAGGAAGCCAATTAAGGAAGCCAATTAACCTACAAACCCGCACGTCTAAACTAATTGGCTCTGGTCTTGAACAGTATGTAGCACTTGCAATCATCAGTGATGGAGTGACACTATCTCTCTAGTGTCATTGATTTGCATGCTGCAACTTTAAAAGCTAAAAATTAAAGTCTCCCCTTCACTCTGAAGAAGGGTGCTGACTCTGTTCCTTTCTGTACAGCTCGCGGCAGTTTAAGTGACTCAGCGGGTGAGGCAGCATCTCTGGAGAGAAGGAATGGGAGACGTTTCGGGTCGAGACCCTTCTCCAGACTGGTTAGGGATATGGGAAATGAGAGATATCGACGGTGATGTGGAGAAATACAATGAACCCGAAACGTCACCCGTTCCATCACTCCAGAGATGCTGACTGACACGCTGAGTTACTCCAGCACTTTGTGTCTATCTTCGGTTTAAACCAGCATCTGCAGTTCCTTCCTAAAGACATTTCTCCTCATCTTCTTCCGAAAAGAACGTCCTTTAATTCTGGTTCGGGCAGCAAGCCAGCAGACGAGCCACATGTAGGATTCATGTCGAAAATAGGCCATTTGGTCCAACAATGGCCGCTGCTGTATGGAGACACAAGAAACTGCAGATGCTGGGTTACCAACAAAAAAAAAAGATACAAAGTGCTGGAGTAACTCAGCGGGTCAGGCAGCATCTGTGGAGAACATGGATAGGTGACGTTTCACACAGTGCTGGAGTAACTCAGCGGGTCAGGCAGCATCTGTGGAGAACATGGATAGGTGACGTTTCACAGAGTGCTGGAGTAACTCAGCGGGTCAGGCAGCATCTGTGGAGAACATGGATAGGTGACGTTTCACAAAGTGCTGGAGTAACTCAGCGGGTCAGGCAGCATCTGTGGAGAACATGGATAGGTGACGTTTCACAGAGTGCTGGAGTAACTCAGCGGGTCAGGCAGCATCTGTGGAGAACATGGATAGGTGACGTTTCACAGAGTGCTGGAGTAACTCAGCGGGTCAGGCAGCATCTGTGGAGAACATGGATAGGTGACGTTTCACAGAGTGCTGGAGTAACTCAGCGGGTCAGGCAGCATCTGTGGAGAACATGGATAGGTGACGTTTCAGGTCGGGACCCTTCCTAATGCCGAACTCTGACCCTTCTTCAGACCGTGCCGTCAGACTGCAGAAGGGTCCACATCCTCTCCACATCCGCTCTATCCGGGCCTTTCACTATTCGGTAAGTTTCAATGAGGTCCATCCTCATCATTTCTACGCTCCAGCGAGTACAGGCCCAGTGCCGACAAACGCTCATCATACGTTAACCCTGGGATCATTCTTGTAAACCTCTCCAGAGCCGGCACATCCTTCCTCAGATATGGAGCCCGAATTTGCTCACAGTACTCCAAATGCGGACGGACCAGCGCCTTGTCGAGCTGTGTTTATTTTCCAGTCCTCTTGATATAAATGCTAGCATTGATCTGCCTTCCTCACTACCGTTCTCACCTCGCCCACAGCGAACAACGGCCTGTTTCCTTTATCATCGTTACTTTTTTGCATATCTTCCATTCAATATTCCATATCTCTCTACATCACCTTCCATATCTCTAGACTCCCTCTCTCCTGACTCTCAGTCTGAAGAAGGGTCTCGACCCAAAACGTCACCCATTCCTTCTCTCCAGAGATGCTGCCTGTCCCGATGAGTAACGCCAGCATTATGTGCCTATCTTAAGCTGGCTGAAAAGTGGAAGGAGGTAGCTGTGGAATGAATCAGAGCAGGCCAGGCCTGGCATATCGCTGCGCCACCATGCCGCCCAGGAAGATCACCAGAGCGTTTGACAGCACTGGGCCTGTACTCACTGGGGTTTAGAAGAATGAGGGGGGACCTCATTGAAACTTACTGAATAGTGAAAGGCCCGGATAGAGCGGATGTGGAGAGGATGTTTCCACTAGTGGGAGAGTCTAGGACCAGAGGGCACAGCCTCAGAATTAAAGGACGTACCTTTAGCAAAGAGATGAGGAGGAATTTCTTTAGTCAGAGGGTGGTGAATCTGTGGAATTCATTGCCACAGACGGCGGTGGAGGCCACAAGTCAGTGGATATTTTTAAGGCAGAGATAGATAGATTATTGATTAGTGTGGGTGTCGGGGTTACGGGGAGAAGGCAGGAGAATGGGGTTCAGAGGGAGAGATAGGTCAGCCATGATTGAATGGCAGAGTAGACTCGATGGGCCGAATGGCCTAATTCTGCTACCATCTAATGATGACACTTATGTTTATTCCCACGTGCCGGTTTGCGATAGTTAGCTGCAAGATCAGGCACAACTGCGACACACAATACAGAGATTTTAAGATGCCAGGCAGCTGTGCAGAAAATGCGAATGGCCAGCAGAGTTGCGGCCTATTTAGGTGCGGCCACTGTGTGGAGCTGCACCACAGCAGGCTGCGATCAGCACATTTGAAAGACAGCAATAAACTCTCGGTCTCAGTCGGCCAAGAGCCAATGCAAAAAGCAAGGCTGCTGCCAACATACATATGAATCATCTAAATTAGCATTCGGATTTTCAAATGCACTTACGTCTGACCATACTCTTGCACTCCTTGACTTCCCTTCCTCACCTTTCTTAGGGCAAGTGGGGCAAGACTTAAAGGAGCTTGAGGGGCATCACCGCACAGGCAGGTAGGTGTACAGGGTGCTAATGTTAGTGTACGGGGTGATCGCTGGTCGGCACCGACTCGTTGGGCCGAAGGGCCTGTCCCAGACTGTATCTCTAAAGTCTACAGGTGGGACTAGTGTAGCTGGGACGTGCTGGTCGGCATGGGCGAGCTGGGCCGAAGGGCCTGTTTCCACGTGTGTGACTCCATGCGTGGGCTCCATTTAGAGAAGGCAGGCTATTCGACATTGAGGGCATGACAATGTGCAGCCACTCCTGGCAAGCTTTGAGAAGCAATGGCAGGAAGCGAGCCAAGCAGGTTGGGGGTTTAACATCCAAGGTGCCTGTCTTTGCCCAAGCTGCGGTCAGGATGGAAGAAATCATCCTAGGTGCCCTCTGCGTCTGAACTTGATGCAACAGCTCAACAGCTGGCCAACGGCAACAAGACCTAGCTTAGAGATACAGCACGGAAACAGGCCCTTCGGCCCACCGAGTCCGCACCGGCCAGCAACCCCCCCGCACACTAGCACTATCCCACACACTTTTGACTTCAGAGACACAGCGCAGAAACAGATCTTTCGGCCTACCAAGTAACTATCCTACACACATGGGACAATTTACAATTTGTACCAAAGCTAATCCACCTACAAACCCCGCACGTCTTTGGGGTGTGGGAGGAAACCGGAGCACCCGGGGAAAACCCACAGGGAGAACGTGCAAACTTCCCGTACAGACAGCGCCCGTAATCAGGATCAAACCCGGGTCTCTGGCGCTGTGAGGCAGCGACTCTACCGCTGTGCCAGCATGCCGGCCTAGTCCTTAAGTGAGAAGAAGGAGAAGCTAGTGCTGGAGTAACTCAGTGGACAGGCAGCATCTGTGGAGAGAAGGAATGGGTGACGTTTCGTGTTCAGTCTGAAGAAGGGCCTCGACCAGAAACGTCACCCATTCCTTCTCTCCAGAGATGCTGCCTGTCCCGCTGAGTTACTCCAGCTTTTTGTGCCTATCTTCATGTTTAAACCAGCACCTGCAGTTCCTTCCTGCACAAAAGCTGGTTGCTTTGCGAGTGAGAGATCGGCAATATTTTACGCTTCAAATCATAAACAATGCACAGGGGTTTGCAATCATTGCAAATCACTGGATGGCTTTGCAAACAAAAGGACCAAAAAAAACCCTCACTGAAGCAAAATATGTCCTCTTTGCTGGGGAACTTGGAACAAAAGTATTGCAGAGGCTGTTTGCCAGGACATGGGTCGATGCAAAGGGCAGCGTTCAGGACAAACGCAATGCCTGTTCACAGCTGTACATGTGGGCCTGGTTTCTTCCCAATTGCTTTGAAAATGTGCCCAAAGGGTTGGGGGGGGGGGGGGGGGGGGGGGAGTGTGTGGGTGGGGGTGGTGCTGGGGGGTACAAATGGCGGGCAACGTTACATGGGCTTTGCTTTTACACACGCAGGACCCCCCGGCAGCTTCAGAAAGAAAATGGCCCCCTCCTATCCCCCATGGAGGATTGAAAGTGGATCTAACTCTGGATTTGGCCTGCCAATCTCAACAGGAAATGTTGCTGGAAGAACATCCAGTTCCAAGGGTATAAATACTCTCACAGATACTGGTACATGTTTCAGACAACCTTATGGCACTCTCTCCCTCCCCCCACCCCACTCTCTCTCCCTCTCCCCCTTCACTCTCTCTCTCTCCCCCTCTCTCTCCCCTCTTTCTTCCCCCTTCTCTCTCTCCCTCCCCTCTCTCTCTTCCCTCCTGTCTCTCCCTCCCCTTCGCTCTCTTTCCCTCGCTCCCCTTTATCTCCCCCTCTCTCTTTCCCTCTTTCTCTCTCTCTGTCTCTCTTCCCCCCTCTGTGTGTGTGTGTCTCTCTCTCTGGGTCTCTCTCTGTTTTTCTCTCTCTGTGTCTCTTTCCCTCTCTCCCCCTCTCCCTGGTTCCTGCCCCCTCCCCTCCGTCGCGCAGCTGTGCAGCTGGGAGCTCCCTTGTGTCCGGGGCGGACTGCTGGAATTTGGGGAATGTGGAGAGTGTGTTTGATGCGGGAGCCATGCCTCTGGGCTGGGCTTGAGCGAGCGGACAATGCCTTTCTCCGCAGGGCTGGGGGGGGGGGGGGGGGAAGGGCGGGGGGGAGGTGAAGGGTGAAGGTGCGTCCGAGCCGCGGCCAAGAGAGAGAGAGGCCCGTCGCCTCGGCGCCGCTGGGAAGAGGCCCCGTTTCCCCGGGAAACAGAAGGCCGGCTCCCCCACTCCGCCCCGATGGGACTGGAGTTCGTTCAACTCCTCCCGGCCAACATGCCTCAAAACCCCCAGCGTTACTGCTTCCAACTGGCTGCATTGATCAATGCATTAACCCTTTCACATCCCCGCCTCTCCCAACCAATATCCAAGGCAGACAAAAGCGCTGGGGAAACTCAGCGGGTGCAGCAGCATCTATGGAGCGAAGGAAATAGGCAACGTTTCGTGTCGAGACCCGGAAGGAAATAGGCAACGTTTCGGGCCGAATTCCTGAAGGAAATAGGCAATGTTTCGGCCCGAAACCCGGAAGGAAATAGGCAACGTTTCGGGTATGGTCAGACGTAAGTGCTTTTGAAAACGTTGCCTATTTCCTTCGCTCCATAGATGCTGCCGCACCAGCTGAGTTTCTCCAGCACTTTTGCCTACCTTTTTTCCAGCATCTATTTTCCAGCATCTGCAGTTCCTTCTTAACCACAATAGCCAAGGGACATAGGCAGACTTTGTTTTGACTTTGCCGAGTTTTGGACCCTTCCAAAACTCTGCTCACCCTTCCTCCCATCCCCCTTCGTCTGTGGACCATCTCTGCCAACTCACCGATCTCCAATCCGGGCCCCCTACGCTCAGGTTTACTATTGTCACGTGTACCGGAGATACTGTGAAACGCTTTGTCGTTGCGAGCTGTCCAAACAGATCAAACAATTCCCTCCACAAATAGAATCGAGTCAAACTCAAATACAACAGGTAGAGCAAAGGGGAAGATACAGAGTGCAGAATATAGTTCTCAGCATTGTAGTACACCAGTTCCACAGACAGAGTCCAATGTCCACAATGGGGTAGAGGTGAATCGGACAGTACCCTAGCTAGTGGAAGGGCCGTTCAGAAGCCTGATAACACAGGGGAAGAAGCTGTTCCTGAGTCTGGTGGTGCGGGGCTTTCAAGCTTCTGTACCTTCTGACGGACGGGAACGGGGAGAAGGAGGAATGACCGACCGGGGTGGGATCAGGGACAAGTCTTTGATTACGTCGGCTGCTTGCCCGAGGCAGCGTGAAGTGGAGATGGCGCGTCTGGTCTGTGTGATGGACTGGGCTACAATCAGCAACTCAAGGCCGCGATTCCTTGCGGCCTTGGGCAGAGCTGTTCCCCAACTGAGCTGCGATGCATCCCGACAGTGTTGATGTTATCCCAATCCCACCTCGACCGACCACCTCTCTGTACCCCCGAGTCCTGACCTTTGAGCTTCCCCCCCCCCCCCCCCCCTTCTACTTTTGGTTGTTTAACAAGGTTTACAAGGTTAGTTTCTAGGATGGCGGGACTGTCATATGTTGATAGATTGGAGCGGCTGGGCTTGTATGCTGTGGAGTTTAGAAGGATGAGAGGGGATCTTGTTGAAACATATAAGATTATTAAGGGTTTGGACACGCTAGAGGCAGGAAACATGTTCCCGATGTTGGGGGAGTCCAGAACCAGGGGCCACAGTTTAAGAATAAGGGGTAAGCCATTTAGAACGGAGACGAGGAAACACTTTTTCACACAGAGAGTGGTGAGTCTGTGGGATTCTCTGCCTCAGAGGGCGGTGGAGGCCGGTTCTCTGGATGCTTTCAAGAGAGAGCTAGATAGGGCTCTTAAAGATAGCGGAGTCAGGGGATATGGAGAGAAGGCAGGAACGGGGTACTGATTGGGGATGATCAGCCGTGATCACATTGAATGGCGGTGCTGGCTCGAAGGGCCGAATGGCCTACTCCTGCACCTATTGTCTATTGACCAGCGATCCCCGCACACAGGGTGAGAGGGGTCAGAGATGATCTTACCCCCTCGCTTCCTGGCCCTTGCAGTGTACAGTTCGTCAATGGGGGGGAGGATTGCAGCCAACAACCTTCTCTGGACTTGTACACTCTGGAGTTCAGAAGGATGAGAGGAGATCTTATTGAAACGTATAAGATTGTGAAGGGTTTGGACACGCTAGTGGCAGGAAACATGTTCCCGATGTTGGGGGGAGTCCAGAACCAGGGGCCACTATTTAAAAATAAGGGGTCGGCCATTTAGAACGGAGACGAGGAAACATTTTTTTTCACAGAGAGTTGTGTGTCTGTGGAATTCTCGGTGGAGGCCAGTTCTCTGGATGCTTTCAAGAGAGAGCTAGATAGGGCTCTTAAAGATACGGTAGTCAGGGGATATGGGGAGAAGGCAGGAACGGGGTACTGATTGGATGATCAGCCATGATCACATTGAATGGCGGTGCTGGCTGGAAGGGCCGAATGGGCCTACTCCTGCACCTATTGTCTATTGTCTATTGTCCGTAATACCCAATTCCTTAAAACCTTTTGCCTTTGGCTCGATGTCAAGTTTGCTTCCCGACTACAATCCTGTTCAGGGCACAACGTAAATGCAAGTTGTTGTTGTTAATGGTTTTCAAGAACAAAAGGAACACTTAAAAAAAAAACGCACAGTTGTAACGTTGGCTGCTCCATCAAGCCCTATTCTGGGGCCTGTTTAATGGACAATACGTGAGCGTTGCCCTGCAAGGCCCACGCATTGTCCATTAAACAGGCCCTAGAATAGGGCTTGACAGAGCTGCCCACAGAGTTGACATGGTTCACCAAGCATCTTTGATACCACAGCCGAACCTCTCCCCCCTCGCACATCCCGACTGATGCTGTTAAAACAGTGCACAAATGTCCCACAGTGACAAACGGCAGTGTCGCCACCAGTCCTTATCCCGATATCCCCTGCACAGTAATCACACCAGCAGTCTGACCTCCCGACTCCCCGATCCTCACTACCCAGTGCCTCTCCCAACTACCTCCCAAGCCAGGGAGAGGTGCCACCCCCCCCCCCCCCCCCCCCCGCCAGCTCTGGATCCGCACAAATGGAGTCTCCTACCTTTGCACTTGTTGGTGGTCTTGTCCAGGATGGCTTTAGTGGAAACGATTTTGCCGTAACTGCGGAGAAAGCAAAAACAAAATGTTTTACGGTTGGCACGACAGCTGGTGCAGCGGTTTGAGTTGGCTTTTGGTTTGCGTTTATAGCCGATTGAGTTGAAGCGGCCGATTCGGAAACTCCGAGCCTGCTGAGAGTGTTCGCCATTCCGGCGCCGGAGCTCCGATCATCCCGGCCCCCGACCATGGGTGAGCAAAGAGGAAGATGGCTGCACTCGATCGCCTTCCCGCACTGTGGGAAACGTTGATTCCGTTGTGCGGGGATGTTCATGTTAAACCCCATCGTGTGTTTGTACGGCTGCATGGTAGCTCAAATCCCACTGCACCAAGCAGTGCATGTGACAATAAATGCAACTTGAACTCTCTTGAACTCTTGACTTGGGTTTGTTATTGTCACATGTACTGAGATATAGTGAAAAACGTTTTTGTTGTCAGCGTAAAGGCTATGCATGATTACAATCGAGCCGTCTACAGTGTACAGATACACGATAAAGAGAATAATGTCCAACATATAACCATATTACAATTCCCATCTCGGCCCTTCCAGTCCGTGCCGAACACTTACTCTCACCTAGTCCCATCTACCTGCACTCAGACCATAACCCTCCATTCCTTTCCCGTACATATACCTGTCCAATTTATTTTTAAATGATAAAATTGAAACGTAAATCACGTTTAGAGTTTAATGCTTGATTACCAGACGCTACGCGATTACAATCGAGCCATTCGCAGGGTACTGATAAATAATAAGCAAATAATATTTAGTGCAAGGTAAAACCGGTAAAGTTCGCCCAAGGATAATCCGAGGGTTACCAATGAGGTAGATAGTAGTTCAGGGCTGCTCTTGGTTGCTGTAGGGTGGTTCAGTTGAGATGTAGATGGAGTCAATGGAAGGGAGGTGGGTTTGTGTGATGGCCGAATGTCGGGATGCATCACAGCACGGTTTGGGAACAGCTCCACACAAGACTGCAAGAAATCGCAGCGAGTTGTGGACGCAGCCCAGACCGTCACACAAACCAACCTCCCTCCCTTCCATCGACTCCATCTACACCTCACGCTGCCTCGGCAAGGCCAGCAGCATCATCACGGACCAGTCTCACCCCCGGCCACTCCCTCTTCTCCCCTCTCCCATCGGGCAAGAGGTACAGAAGTGTGAAAACGCACGCACACACCTCCAGATTCAGGGACAGTTTCTTCCCGGCTGTTATCAGGCAACTGAACCGTCCTCTCACCAACTAGAGAGCAGTGCTGAACTACTATCTACCTCATTGGAGACCCTCGGACTATCTTTAATCAGACTATACTGACTTTACCTTGCATTAAACATTATTCCCTTTATCCTGTATCTGTACACTGTGGACGGCTCGATTGTAATCATGTGTTGTCTTTCCGCTGACTGGTTAGCTTGCAACAAAAGCTGTTCGCTGTACCTCGGTACACGTGACAACAATCAACTACACTAAACTGAACTACATTTCTCATCACATCAAAGACTTGAGTTTAGGTTTATTATTGTCCTGTGAGCTGAGGTACAGTGAAAAGCTTTGCATTGCGTGCTATCCAAACAGCTCAGATAATACCACACATAAATATAACATGTCTGGCCTTTATTCCAACCATTTGCCTGTCAAAAAACACCCTTGCTTACATTCATCTATTGAAGGATATGAAGAAGGGTCCCAACCTAAAACGTCACCCATCCTTGTTCTCCACAGATGCTGCCTGACCCGCTGAGTTACTCCAGCACTCTGTGAAACGTCACCTATCCATGTTCTCCACAGATGCTGCCTGACCCGCTGAGTTACTCCAGCACTCTGTGAAACGTCACCTATCCATGTTCTCCACAGATGCTGCCTGACCCGCTGAGTTACTCCAGCACTCTGTGAAACGTCACCTATCCATGTTCTCCACAGATGCTGCCTGACCCGCTGAGTTACTCCAGCACTCTGTGAAACGTCACCTATCCATGTTCTCCACAGATGCTGCCTGACCCGCTGAGTTACTCCAGCACTCTGTGAAACGTCACCTATCCATGTTCTCCACAGATGCTGCCTGACCCGCTGAGTTACTCCAGCACTGTGTGAAACGTCACCTATCCATGTTCTCCACAGATGCTGCCTGACCCGCTGAGTTACTCCAGCACTCTGTGAAACGTCACCTATCCATGTTCTCCACAGATGCTGCCTGACCCGCTGAGTTACTCCAGCACTCTGTGAAACGTCACCTATCCATGTTCTCCACAGATGCTGCCTGACCCGCTGAGTTACTCCAGCACTCTGTGAAACGTCACCTATCCATGTTCTCCACAGATGCTGCCTGACCCGCTGAGTTACTCCAGCACTCTGTGAAACGTCACCTATCCATGTTCTACACAGATGCTGCCTGACCCGCTGCACTTTGTGTTTATCCTTGCTAAACCAGCATCTGCATTTCCTTGTTTCGACATGCTAAGATTTAATAGGAGTTACTCCAGCACTTTGTGTCTCTTTTTGTAAGTGGCCAACGTCATTCACACCACAAAAAGGTTTACAAGAATGATGCCAGGAATGAGTGGGTTAGCATATGATGAGCGTTTGTCAGCACTGGGCCTGTACTCGCTGGAGTTCAGAAGTATGAGGGGGGACCTCATTGAAACTTACTGAATAGTGAAAGGCCCGGATAGAGTGGATGTGGATAAGATGTTTCCACTAGTGGGTGAGTCTAGGACCAGACGGCCCAGCCTCAGAATTAAAGGACGTTCCTTTAGGAAGGGGATGAGGAGGAATTTCTTTAGTCAGAGGGTGGTGAATCTGTGGGATTTTTTACCACAGAACAGTGGAGGCCACAAGTCAGTGGAAATTTTTGAGGCAGAGATAGACAGATTCTTGATTAGTGCGGGTGTCAGGGGTTATGGGGAGAAGGCAGGAGAATGGGGTTGGGAGGGAGAACCTCTGCATCTAGACTCTCCCGCTAGTGGGAACATCCTCTCCACATCCACTCCCCAGACACTCCAAGGTCCTTCCAGCAATGTATTGGGATAGTCTCTAATTGTCTGCATGCGTTCAACTCCGATAACACTTAAGAAGATTAATTTAGAAACAAGGAAGCACTGGAGTAACTCCGTGGGTCACGCATCATCTTTGGAGAACACGGGCGGGTTATGTTTTGGGACCAGATTCTCCTTCAGAAGAAGATTAGTTTAGTTTAGCTTGGCTTAGAGATCCAGCACGGAAACAGGCCCTTCGGCCCACCGCGTCCGTGCCGACCACCGATCACCCGTTCACACACTAGTTCTGTGCTATCCCACTTTCTCATCCACTCCCTCCACACTAGGAGGGCAATTTACAGAGGGGCCGATTAACCTACACACCCGCACGTCTTTGGGATGTGGGAGGAAACCGGAGCACCCGGAGAAAACCCACGCAGGTCACGGGGAGAACGTGGAAACGCCACACAGACAGCAGCCGAGGTCAGAATCGAACCCGGGTCTCTGGTGCTGTGAGGCAGCGGCTCTACCCACTGCACCACCGTGTGCCATCTGGGCCAAAGCAGCCCGTTTGACTGGCACCGCATCCACCAGCCAAAACATTCACGGCCCAAACAAACAGAAGGTGGCATGATGCCAATGTGCCCATGATGTCTACAGTGGCATACCCACGGGCAGTGAATTAACATGTGGTACTGATTGTGGATGATCAGCCGCGATCATATTGAATGGCGGTGCAGGCTGGAAGGGCTGAATGGCTTACTCCTGCACCTATTTCCTATGTTTCTAAAAACAGTGTCGGGCCTACCACCGAGGCTGCTACTGATGCCCCAGAAAGATCTTCATCAATACATGTTTAGTTCAGGTTAGAGATACAGAGCAGAAACAGGCCCTTCGGCCCATAGTACACCTCTATATGATCACACCTTATCCTCCTACGCTCCAAGGAAGAGACCCAGCCTGCTCAACCTCTCCCAGTAGCTCAGACCCTCTAGTCCTGGCAACATCCTCGTAAATCTTCTCTGCACTCTTTCCAGCCTGTGATATGCAGTACTTACAGGTAATAGGTTCATCAGACATACAAGCAGAATTAGGCCATTCGGCCCATCGAGTCTACTCCACCATTCTATCATGGCTGATCTACCTCTCCCTCTCAACGCTCCCCATTCCCCTGCCTTCTCCCCATAGTAATTAGTTGAGTTGAGTTTAGTTCAGAGATACAGCGCGGAAACAGGCCCTTCGGCCCACCGTTCACCAGCGATCCTCACACACTAGCTCTATCCCACACACACCAGGTACAAATTACAATTTTATCAAAGACAATTCACCTACAAACCTGCACGTCTTTGGAGTGTGGGAGGAAACCGGAGCACCCGGATGAGAGGTTGTTTCCTCTCGTGAAAGAATTTGGAACAAACGGGTCACTGTTTAAAAACAAAGGGTCGCCCCTTGAAGGCAGGAATGAGGTAAATTCTTTTCTCCCAAGAGCTTAATGAGCCTTTGAAAGTCCCCTCTTCAAAGGGCAGTGGGTGTAAGTTATTAAAGGTCTTTCAAGCAGAGGTGGATAAAATCTCGTCCTGTAAACAGCCAGGAGGTCACTGAAAGAGGCGGGAGTGCTCGAGCTGACTACAATTAGACCAGCCAGGGACGTATGAAAGTGGGGCAGCTCTTCATTTGTCTGCCTGTACTTTTGCAGGGCAAGGTATTTAAAGAGGAAGGCGAAACACGAGGAACTGCAGCTGCTGGAATCCTGAACAAAACACAAAGTGCTGGAGTAACTTTGGCTGGAGTAGGGGCGGCACGGTGGCGCAGCGGTTCCCAGTGCCAGAGACCCGGGTTCCATCCTGACGGCGGGCGCTGTCTGTATGGAGTTTGCACGTTCTCCCCGAATGACCCGCTCCACACTCGAAAGACGCGCGGCTTTGGTGTCGTTGTAAATTGTCCCACGCGCGTGTAGGATAGCGTTAGAGTGATCGCTGGTCGGCACGGACTCGGTGGGCTGAAGGGCCTGTTTCCGCGCTGTATCTCTAAACTGAACTAAACTGAACGGATCTAATTAAATGGAGAGCGGCAGGTGCATTTTTTTCTGTTTCGCTCGCAGCGCCAGTCTACACCTCTTCTCTGCGAGTCTGATGGGAACGCTCATGCCCAAGGGAAAGCAAGCAATGTCCTTTGTAGGCTTGAAGGTTAATTGGCTTGGTGTAAAATGTCAAATTGTCCCAGCGTGGATGGAGGAAGGAACTGCAGATGCTGGTCTACACTGGAGGTAGACACAAAGTGCTGGAGTAACTCAGCGGGAAGGAAGCATCTCTGGAGAGAAGGAATGGGTGACGTTTCGGGTCGAGACCCTTCTTCAGACATCGAATTGGTGACTATCAGACTATCCTTGATCAGACTTTGCTGCCTCGTCCAGAACATTATTCCCTTTATCCTGTACCTGTACACTGTGGACGGCTCGATTGTAATCATGTATTGTCTTTCCGCTGACTGGTTAGCTCGCGACACAAGCTGTTCACTGTACCTCGGTACACATGACAATAAACTCAACTGTAAATCTGCTCGCAGTTCAACCTCAGCTCAGCCCAGAGTCTGAAGAAGGGTCTCATTCCTTCCTTCTCTCCAGAGATGCCGCCTGTCCCAGCTGAGTTACTCCGCCATTTTTGTGTCTGCCTTCAAACTGCCCCTGCCTGGTGTGTGTAGGATGGTGGTAGTGCGCTGGGGGGGTCGATGGACCGGCGCGGTCTGGACTCAGTAGGCCGAAGGGCCTGTTTCCACGCTAAATCTCAGCAGTAAAATGAGAAAGCTGCGCCTCTTGGTGTGCGTTTGCCTCCAGCCACCTTCCTGGGAAGGGAGGAAGGTTACTGATGCTGAATGAATCACGAGGCTCTATAAATAAGCCCCATAGCGTGCAAAATGCTTCCTGTTCTTAGCAGCTGCAGCCTGGATACTGCGTACAAGTTTCCTCAATGAGTCATCCAGGCATGGCGCCCATGTGATCTCATGTTCTTTTTGAATGGCTCGGTGCAAATTACAGCTTACCTCAAGTGACTAATTGAGGCAACGGGGCCACACAGGCCCTTCGGCCCAACTTGCCCGTGCCGACCAACGTCCATGCTGGTCCCCCCACCTGCTCGCGATTGGCCCACGCCCCCCTTACCCCCCCCCCCCCCACCCCCACCATAGAATGTGCAAAGGAGGAATTGCAATGACCCGGGTCCCATCTGTGTGTGTGTGTGTGGAGTTTGCACGTTCTCCCCGTGACCTGCGTGGGTCCCCCCCCCCCCCCACTCCAGAAAGTGTGGGTTTGTCGGTGAATTGGCTCTCTGTAAATTTCCCCCAGAGCCTGTAGGACAGTGTTCGTGTGCGGCGATCGCTGGCCGGCACGGACTCAGTGGGCCGAAGGGCCTGATTCCGCGCTGTAGCTCTCAAACTAAAACTGAAGACAGCAGTGGATCAAGGCGACAGCTCACCTGCTACCTCCTCACTGGCAATTAGTGATGCCAACAGTTGCCCTACGTGCTAGGAGCAGAATTAGGCCATTCGGCCCATCAAGTCTACTCCACCATTCAATCATGGCTGATCTATCTCTCCCAACCCCATTCTCCTGCCTTCTCCCCATAACCCGCACTAATCAAGAAGCTATCAATCTCCACTTTAAAAATACTCACTGACGTGGCCTCCACATCCGTCTGTGGCAAAGAATTCCACAGATTCACCACCCTTTGGTTAAATACATTCCCCTTCATCTCCTTCCTAAAGGAACGTCCTTTAATTCTGAGGCTGTGACCTCTGGTCCTAGACTCTCCCACTAGTAGAAACATCCTCTCCACATCCACTCTATCCGGGACTCTCACAACTCTGTACGTTTCAATCATCTCCCACATCCTATAAATGAATGCAAAAGAGACTCAATGGGTTGGGCCAGAAAGGGCTGGCACAGACTGGATGGGTTGAATGGCTTCTGCATGTGTAGGAATGTTTCCAAAAACAAAATAGTGGCCTTTGTCACGTTGATCAGTACGGGTGTCAATGGTTATGGGGAGAAGGCAGGGGAATGGGGTTGGGAGGGAGAGATAGATCAGCCTTGAGTGAATGGCGGAATGGACTTGATGGGCCGAATGGCCTAATTCTGTTCCTATCACTTGACAGGATAGCCCAATCAGCACTTGAGGTGCGGGATCCCTGAGCTTTAAACCTTCCTTCCCACCAGAGGACAGAGAGCAAATCTGTGCAGTTAAGTACAAGGCGTTGGTGAGCCCACATGTAGGGCATTGTGTTGGGGGTGTGAGCTACAGGGAGAGGTTGAGCAGGCTGAAACGTGCGAGTTTGTAGGTTAATTGGCTTTGATATAAGTGTAAATTGTCCCTAGTGTGTGTAGGATAATGCTAGTGTGCGGGGATCGCTGGTTGCCCGCAGATTCGTGGGCCAAAGGGCCTGTTTCCGCGCTGTAATTCACAACTAATCTAAACTACTCCTAAGATAGACACAAAATGCTGGAGTAACTCAGCGAGTCAGGCAGCATCTGTGGAGAACATGGATAGGTGACGTTTTGGATCTGAATCAGGGTCTCGACCCAAAATGTCATCTATCCGTGTTCTCCACAGATGCTGCCTGACCCGCTGAGTTACTCCAGCACTCTGTGAAACGTCACCTATCCATGTTCTCCACAGATGCTGCCTGACCCGCTGAGTTACTCCAGCACTCTGTGAAACGTCACCTATCCATGTTCTCCACAGATGCTGCCTGACCCGCTGAGTTACTCCAGCACTCTGTGAAACGTCACCTATCCATGTTCTCCACAGATGCTGCCTGACCCGCTGAGTTACTCCAGCACTCTGTGAAACGTCACCTATCCATGTTCTCCACAGATGCTGCCTGACCCGCTGAGTTACTCCAGCACTCTGTGAAACGTCACCTATCCATGTTCTCCACAGATGCTGCCTGACCCGCTGAGTTACTCCAGCACTCTGTGAAACGTCACCTATCCATGTTCTCCACAGATGCTGCCTGACCCGCTGAGTTACTCCAGCACTCTGTGAAACGTCACCTATCCATGTTCTCCACAGATGCTGCCTGACCCGCTGAGTTACTCCAGCACTCTGTGAAACGTCACCTATCCATGTTCTCCACAGATGCTGCCTGACCCGCTGAGTTACTCCAGCACTCTGTGAAACGTCACCTATCCGTGTTCTCCACAGATGCTGCCTGACCCGCTGAGTTACTCCAGCACTCTGTGAAACGTCACCTATCCATGTTCTCCACAGATGCTGCCTGACCCGCTGAGTTACTCCAGCACTCTGTGAAACGTCACCTATCCATGTTCTCCACAGATGCTGCCTGACCCGCTGAGTTACTCCAGCACTCTGTGAAACGTCACCTATCCATGTTCTCCACAGATGCTGCCTGACCCGCTGAGTTACTCCAGCACTCTGTGAAACGTCACCTATCCATGTTCTCCACAGATGCTGCCTGACCCGCTGAGTTACTCCAGCACTCTGTGAAACGTCACCTATCCATGTTCTCCACAGATGCTGCCTGACCCGCTGAGTTACTCCAGCACTCTGTGAAACGTCACCTATCCATGTTCTCCACAGATGCTGCCTGACCCGCTGAGTTACTCCAGCACTCTGTGAAACGTCACCTATCCATGTTCTCCACAGATGCTGCCTGACCCGCTGAGTTACTCCAGCACTCTGTGAAACGTCACCTATCCATGTTCTCCACAGATGCTGCCTGACCCGCTGAGTTACTCCAGCACTCTGTGAAACGTCACCTATCCATGTTCTCCACAGATGCTGCCTGACCCGCTGAGTTACTCCAGCACTCTGTGAAACGTCGCCTATCCATGTTCTCCACAGATGCTGCCTGACCCGCTGAGTTACTCCAGCACTCTGTGAAACGTCACCTATCCATGTTCTCCACAGATGCTGCCTGACCCGCTGAGTTACTCCAGCACTCTGTGAAACGTCACCTATCCATGTTCTCCACAGATGCTGCCTGTCCCGCTGAGTTACTCCAGCACTCTGTGAAACGTCACCTATCCATGTTCTCCACAGATGCTGCCTGACCCGCTGAGTTACTCCAGCACTCTGTGAAACGTCACCTATCCATGTTCTCCACAGATGCTGCCTGACCCGCTGAGTTACTCCAGCACTTTGTGAAACGTCACCTATCCATGTTCTCCACAGATGCTGCCTGACCCGCTGAGTTACTCCAGCACTCTGTGAAACGTCACCTATCCATGTTCTCCACAGATGCTGCCTGACCCGCTGAGTTACTCCAGCACTCTGTGAAACGTCACCTATCCATGTTCTCCACAGATGCTGCCCGACCCGCTGAGTTACTCCAGCACTCTGTGAAACGTCACCTATCCATGTTCTCCACAGATGCTGCCCGACCCGCTGAGTTACTCCAGCACTCTGTGAAACGTCACCTATCCATGTTCTCCACAGATGCTGCCTGACCCGCTGAGTTACTCCAGCACTCTGTGAAACGTCACCTATCCATGTTCTCCACAGATGCTGCCTGACCCGCTGAGTTACTCCAGCACTCTGTGAAACGTCACCTATCCATGTTCTCCACAGATGCTGCCTGACCCGCTGAGTTACTCCAGCACTCTGTGAAACGTCACCTATCCTTGTTCTCCACAGATGCTGCCTGACCCGCTGAGTTACTCCAGCACTCTGTGAAACGTCACCTATCCATGTTCTCCACAGATGCTGCCTGACCCGCTGAGTTACTCCAGCACTCTGTGAAACGTCACCTATCCACGTTCTCCACAGATGCTGCCTGACCCGCTGAGTTACTCCAGCACTCTGTGAAACGTCACCTATCCATGTTCTCCACAGATGCTGCCTGACCCGCTGAGTTACTCCAGCATTTTGTGTCACTCAGTGGGACAGGCAGCATCTCTGGAGAGAAGGAATGGGTGACGTTTCAGGTCGAGACTCTTTTTCCGACCAGTTGAGTTGGCTGGGCTGGGACTCTATAGAGGTGTACAAAATCATGAGAGGAATAGATCGGGTAGATGCACAGAGTCTTTTGCCCAGAGTAGGGGAATCGAGGACCAGAGGACACAGGTTTAAGGTGAAGGGGAAAAGATTTAATAGGAACCTGAGGGGTAACTTTTCCAAACAAAGGGCGGTGGGTGTATGGAACAAGCTGCCAGAGGAGGTAGTTGAGGCTGGGACTATCCCATTGTTTAAAAAACAGCAAGACAGGTACATGGATAGAAGATAGACATAAAATGCTGGAGTAACTCAGCGGGACAGGCAGCATCTCTGGAGTGAAGGAATGGGTGACGTTTCGGGTCGAGAACCTAGGTACATGGATAGGACGGATTCACACAGAGAGTGGTAAATCTGTGGAATTCTCTGCCACAGAAGGTAGTTGATGCCAGTTCATTGGCTATATTTAAGAGGGAGTTAGATGTGGCCCTTGTGGCTAAAGGGGATCAGGGGGTATGGAGAGAAGGCAGGTACAGGATACTGAGTTGGATGATCAGCCATGATCACATTGAATGGCGGTGCAGGCTCGAAGGGCCGAATGGCCTACTCCTGCACCTAATTTCTATGATTCTATGTTTCTATGACAGGTTTTGCAGGGATCTTGGCCAAAGGCGGGCAGGTGGGACTAGTGTAAATGCGACATGTTGGCCAGTGTGGGCAAGTTGGGCCGAAGGGCCTGTTTCCACGCTGTATCACTCTGTGACTTTGTGCGGATGTGAATTCACACAGAGGGTTAACCTTGTCGATCACGTCGTGAAACTTGCAGCAAGACACTGTGTATTTCCGTTGCCGACTGCAGGCAGCTCAGCCTCACAAACGAGGCCTGCAGGATGCACTCTAATGTCCTCTCAGATATAACCTCCCTTCACGGAGGGCAAAGGACCCACAGCAGTCTTTCTGAGCAACTCCATGGGAAGTGGGGCCTAGCTTTGCACAAAGACGTGCCAGGCAAGAGAGATGAAGGCCTGATTGTCAACAGTGTTTGTTGTGTTTTCTGAGAACACACGTGGGTCGGAGGTGGTGGAGTGGACAGGGACTCCATCGTAAAACAACTCATCTTTGCAGAGATGAAAGTGGGGGGATGGAGGCGGGGGGGGGGGGGGGGGGGAGGTGACGTTGGAAACAGATGGTCACCAGATGGAATTTGACTAGCGGGCCTGCTGGCCACAAATGACCTCTGCGGAGATGTGGTTTAGTAATCAAGTGTTGATTGATTGAGTCAAACGGTGCCTGACGCTGATCAGACTCTCCAAGTTCTCCAAGGCACAAAATGGCCGCTCAGAGAAAGTGATGCTGGGTGGCTGATTGTGCGCCTTCTTGCTTCAGGTTAATTAAGGGGTCATATCTACGAGGTGAAAATGGTGGATTCGATCCCCCCTCTCCTCAGCCAAACCCTGCCCCCCCCCCCCCCCCGACCTCATCAATCTTTGCCTGGATTTGAGGGCTTCAGCTGCAGGGGGAAGTTAGATGGACGTGCATTGTTTTTAGTTCAGTTTAGTTTAGTTTTAGAGATACTGCGCGGAAACAGGCCCTTCGGCCCACCGGGTCCGCGCCGACCAGCGATCCCCGCACACTGGAACTATCCTACACACACTGGGGACAATTTACACATACACCAGAGCCAATTAAACTGCAAACCCGCACGTCTTTGGAGTGTGGGAGGAAACCAAAGATCTCAGGGAAAACCCACGCGGGTCACAGGGAGAACGTGCAAACTCCATACAGACAGCGCCCATGGTCGGGATGGAACCCGGGTCTAGTGACGCTGTGCCACCGTGCCGCATGATTTCTCTGGAACGTCGGAGGTTGAGGGGAGACCTGATAGAAGTGTATAACATTATGAGAGGCATAGATAGGGTAGACAGTCAGAACCTTTTCCCCAGGGTGGAGATGTCCAACACTAGAGGGCGCAGCTTCAAGGTGAGAGGGGGGAAGTTTAAAGGAGATGTGCGGGGCAGGTTTTTTTACACAGAGGGTGGTGGGTGCCTGGAACGCGCTGCCAGGGGTGGGGGTGGAGGCGGATACGATAGTGGCGTTTAAGAGGCTTTTAGACGGGCACGTGGATATGCAGGGAATGGAGGGATATGGATTGTGTGCAGGCAGAGGAGATCAGTTTAAATTGGCATCATGTACAGCACGGACATGGTGGGCCGAAGGGCCTGTTCCTGTGCTGTACTGTTCTATGGTCTGTGTTGTGTAAACCGCGGCCTTTGGCAGAGTCCTTGGACCTCGGTTTGAAAGCACAGTTTGTATAATCAGAGAGAGAGAGAGAGAGAGAGCTCTTGTGTGGTGCCAGGGCCCCTCTCCTCGCTACAAGTAAATGCTCAAGCGATGATTGACCCCAGGCAGATGTGTAAACAGTTCCTCTGCCGCACGCACATGTTGACGGGATTCTCCCACTCGGAGAGCACGAGTCCCGTTTAGGGGAAGTGTGAGGGTTTGAAATGTCCTCTGTACCTTCGATTTAAACTCCCCAAACGTCCGAGAGTGATACATGTGTAGGGAGGAACTGCAGATGCTGGTTTAAACCGAGGATAGATAGACACAAAATGCTGGAGTACCTCAGTGGGGGGGACACACCTGGACAAGGGTCTCGACCCGAAATGTCACCCATTCCTTCTCTCCAGAGATGCTGCCCGTCCCGCTGAGTTACTCCAGCTTTTTGTGTCCGCCACAGAGTGATACAGCATGGAAACAGGCCCTTCGGCCTAACTTGCTCACACCGGCCAACGTGTCCCAGCTACACTAGTCCCACCTGCCTGCGTTTGGTCCATATCCCTCCAAACCTGTCCTATCCATGTACCTGTCTAACTGTTTCTTAAACGTTGGGATAGTCCCAGCCTCAACTACCTCCTCTGGCAGCTCGTTCCATACACCCACCACCCTCTGTGTGAAAAGGGATGATCAGCCATGATCACATTGAATGGCGGTGCAGGCTCGAAGGGCCGAATGGCCTACTCCTGCACCCATTGTCTATTCCTATTAAATCTTTTCCCCTTCACCATGAACCTATAATAGACACAAAAAGCTGGAGTGACTCAGCGGGACAGGCAGCATTTCTGGAGAGAAGGAATGGGTGATGTTTCGGGTCGAGACCCTTCTTCAGACTCCTATAAATCTATCTGGTGGCAGATCAGGCGCAGCAGCTTTGCATCGGAGCCGGATCGCAGGAAAAGCACCCATGCATCATGGGAAAGGGTCAGTGCCACTGATAGCAGGCGTGCAGGGTGGGTGAGCGGGCAAGGGTCGATGGCACAGCAAACAGCAGAGGTCATTGAGGGTGGATCGATTGCACGGGGAGAGGGGAAGGTGGGAGCCAAGGACCAGAGTCCCCAGTGAGGCAACCAGCAGGAAAATAACAGAGACAAGGCAGGGGTTATGTTAGTGATGTTACTGGTCGGGACACAAGCTGTTGTAGTGTGTAGTATCCATGTTGTACTCTTGCCAACTTGGCATGTGTGTACGTGTTTACAATTCAGTACAGTTATTCGGCGAGTGTGAATTTTTGGAATTCATTCTAGTGCTGCGTGTGTCTGTGTTTGTGAGTGTCTGTGTATATGTGTGTGTGTGTGTGTGTGTGTGCGTGCATGAGAGTGTGTGCGCACGCATGTGTGGTGTGCACACGCGCATGTGTGTGTTGCATGTAGCTCTGTTTGTGTGTGTGTTTGTCCGAGTGCGTGTCTGAGTGTGAGTGTGTGTGTGTGAGCGTGTGTGTGTGTCTGTGTGCTTCAGTGTGTGTTTGTGTGAGTGTCTGTGTGCTTCAGTGTGTGTTTGTGTGAGTGTCTGTGTGAGTATGTGTGAGTGTCTGTGTGAGTATGTGTGTGTGTCTGTGTGAGTATGTGTGTGTGTGTGCGTGTCTGTGTGCTTCTGTGTGTGTGTGTGTGTGTGCGTGTCTGTGAGTGTGTGAATGTGTGTGTTTGTGTGCGTGTATGTGCGTGTGAGTGTGAATGTGTGTGTGTGTGTGTCTGTCTGTGTGTGTGTGTTTGTGTGTGTGCGAGTGTGAGTATGCGTGTATGTGTGTGTGAGTGTGTGTATGTGTGAATGTGTGTGTTCGTGTGCGTGCATGTGTGTGTGCGTGTGTGTGTGCGTGTGCATGTCTGTGTGAGTGTATGTGTGTTTCTGTGCGTGTATGGGTGTGTGTGGGTCTGTGTGTGTGTGCACATGTCCATATGTATGGTATGTGTGTACATGTGTGCGTCCATGTGTAGTGCACGTGTGTGTGCACGTGTAGTGCATGTTTGAGCATGCGCTGCTGTGTGCAGTGCCTGTAGATGAGTTGCGTTGAGTTGGGTATTGCACTGCAGACAGTTTGGGCAGAGCTTCACTTGATGTGCAGGTTAGTGGCGGCTCCGTGGCCGGAGCTCGTGTCCACACATTGTGTTGCAAGGTGAACGCTATTAACCCTTTGTAGCCCTGCCTGTTGTGGCAAATGTATTGAGATCCGTGGGCCATGTACCTGGTGTCTGGTCAAATTCAATGCACGGATGTCCCTCACACCTGGCAAACCTTTTTGCTCCAAACCCACCCCATGCTGCCATGTTTCCAAGTTATATGAAGATGCGCCACCTTATAGATACCGCGCAGAAACAGGCCCTTCGGCCCACCGAGTCCGCGCAGACCAGCGATCTCCCCGCACACTAGCACTATCCTACACACACTGGGAACAATTTACAATTTTACCGAAGCCAATTAACCTACAAGCCCGCACGTCATTGGAGTGTGGGAGGAAACCGGAGCGCCCGGAGAAAACCCACGCAGGTCACGGGGAGAACGTGCAAACGTGGGTGCTCCGGTTTCCTCCCACATCCCAAAGACGTGCAGGTGTGCAGGTTAATCTGCTCTCTCTGTAAATTGCCCCCTAATGTAGGGAGTGGATGAGAAAGGGGGATAACACAGAACTAGTGTGAATGGGTGATCGATGGTCGGTGTGGACTCGGTGGGCCGAAGGGCCTGTTTCCGTGCTGTATCTCTAAACTAAACTAAACTAAACTAAACAGAACGCTGCCGGGATTAGAGGGTTCCAGCTACAGGGAGAGGCTGGACAGACTTGGATTGTTTTCTCTGGAACGTCAGAGGTTGAGGGGAGACCTGATAGAAGTGTATAACATTATGAGAGGCATAGATAGGGTAGACAGTCAGAACCTTTTCCCCAGGGTGGAGATGTCCAACACTAGAGGGCGCAGCTATGAGGTGAGAGGGGGAAAGTTGAAAGGAGATGTGCGGGGCAGGTTTTTTTACACAGAGGGTGGTGGGTGCCTGGAACGCGCTGCCAGGGGTGGTGGTGGAGGCGGATACGATAGTGGCATTTAAGAGGCATTTAGATCGGCACGTGGACATGCAGGGAATGGAGGGATATGGATCGTGTGCAGGCAGAGGAGATTTGGTCGTGGCATCATTGTTCAGCACGGACAACGTGGGCCGAAGGGCCTGTTCCTGTGCTGTACTGCTCCATGTTCTGTTTGGAAGTTTGCGTTCGAGTAGGGAGAGTGTGATGTACATTCATGACTCAGATGTGAATGTGGGCAATGTGATGTGTGCGTCAACAAATGACACGGCCGTTGGTGCTGTGGTGGTCAATGTGGGAGGTTGTCTAAGGCCGAGGATCAGATGGAAAGTTGATCAGCGCGCTGGCACAGGGAATTCTATCCCCACGTGTGTGAGGTGATGCAGTTTTAAAAGTCCACTAGAGGCAGGACATGGGGAGAGACAGAGGGCGGAGAGAGAGAGGGGGGAGAGAGAGGGGAGAGAGAGGTGGGGAGAGAGAGGGGAGAGAGCGGGGATAGAGAGAGAGAGGAGAGAGAGAGGTAGAGAGAGAGAGGAGTGAAAGAGGGTGGGGAGAGGTATTGATTTTTTCCATGGCGGCCTTTTTTTTACTCGCGGGCATTTTTTAACATATTGAAAAAAACGCCGTGACCCAGGTTTAGTCGAGGTAGGTCGTAGTAGGTCGGCATGTTAGTCGAAGGTAATCGAGGGTAGTCGAAGGTAGTCAAAGTTAGTCGTAGATAGTCTTCAACATAGTCAAACTGTTCTAAACTCACCATTTAGGTTGCCCAAGTGGTACAGCCCCTTAACCCCATACCTCACACCACGGCACTCGGTTACAACAGATGTATGAGTAGTTTATACTCTCTGTACCGGAGGCCACACGGGCACGGTAGTCTTCGTAGTAACTCCTTTTCAATAGGTCATGGGTTTAGTTTAGTTTAGTCCGGTTTAGTTATACAGTGCGGAAACAGGCCCTGCAGCCCACCCCGTCCGCACAGACCAGTAACTCAGCGGCTCAGGCAGCATCTGTGGAGAACATGGATAGGTGACGTTTTGGGTTGTGACCCTGCTTCAGATCTGAAACGTCACCTATCCATGTTCTCCACAGATGCTGCCTGACCCGCTGAGTCACCCCAGCACTCTCTGAAACGTCACCTATCCATGTTCTCCACAGATGCTGCCTGACCCGCTGAGTTACTCCAGCACTCTGTGAAACGTCACCTATCCATGTTCTCCACAGATGCTGCCTGACCCGCTGAGTTACTCCAGCACTCTGTGAAACGTCACCTATCCATGTTCTCCACAGATGCTGCCTGACCCGCTGAGTTACTCCAGCACTCTGTGAAACGTCACCTATCCATGTTCTCCACAGATGCTGCCTGACCCGCTGAGTTACTCCAGCACTCTGTGAAACGTCACCTATCCATGTTCTCCACAGATGCTGCCTGACCCGCTGAGTTACTCCAGCACTCTGTGAAACGTCACCTATCCATGTTCTCCACAGATGCTGCCTGACCTGCTGAGTTACTCCAGCACTCTGTGAAACGTCACCTATCCATGTTCTCCACAGATGCTGCCTGACCCGCTGAGTTACTCCAGCACTCTGTGAAACGTCACCTATCCATGTTCTCCACAGATGCTGCCTGACCCGCTGAGTTACTCCAGCACTCTGTGAAACGTCACCTATCCATGTTCTCCACAGATGCTGCCTGACCCGCTGAGTTACTCCAGCACTCTGTGAAACGTCACCTATCCATGTTCTCCACAGATGCTGCCTGACCCGCTGAGTTACTCCAGCACTCTGTGAAACGTCACCTATCCATGTTCTCCACAGATGCTGCCTGACCCGCTGAGTTACTCCAGCACTCTGTGTCCTTTTATTGTAAACCAGCACCTGCAGTTTCTTGTTTCTACTGGTTTGTAGGTTAAGTGCATAGCGGCAGCACGGTGGCGCAGCGGTAGAGTCGCTGCCTTACGGTGCCAGAGACCCGGGTTCCATCCCGACTACGGGTGCTGTCTGTACGGAGTTTGCACGTTCTCCCCGTGTCATGCGTGGGTTTCCTCCAGGTGCTCCGGTTTCCTCCCACATCCCCAAAATGTGCAGGTTTGTAGGTTGATTGGCTTTGGTAAGGTTATAAACTTGTCCCCAGTGTGTGTCGGATGGTGTTAGTGTGCAGGGATGGCTGGTCGGCACGGACTCGGTGGGCCGAAGGGCCTGTTTCCGCGCTGTACCTGTAAAGTGGAAAGACCTGAAACGGAAGTGTTTGAGTGCTTCTTTCACACCACAGCATCGGTAGCAAATCAACGCCAGAACCAGGAAACAAATTAGCATCAGACGCAGGCGAGAATTTAAGACCAGGAGCTGCAACAAATTAACACCTGGACCAGACAATAAATTAACATATAAATTAAATAGCAAATTAACAGCGGAACACAGGAGTGATTTGAAAATCGGAATCGGGCAACAAATCAACGCCAGACTACGCCAGTTAACACAGAAACGCAGCCGAACAGTGGAACAAAAGGGAATGTTAAGGGCCTGTCCCACTCAGTGATTTTTTTTCAGCGACTGCCGGCATCATTGACTGATGTATCAGGCCACCGAAAAATTTGCGGCGTGATGCAGCGTGAAGCGGCGGTGGCGGGCCGTGACGGCGTATTGACGCGCGGTGTTTTTTCGAGTGTCGCAAAATTTTATTTGTCGCCGCTCGATTTTGAAATGTCTAAAATCTTTTGGCGACACTGTTATGACGAAAAACATCAGCCAAGTGGGGAAGGCCCTTCAGCCTTCAGGTTAATTCCCGGGATGGCGGGACTGACATACGATGAAAGAATGGGGCGACTGGGCTTGTATTCACTGGAATTTCGAAGGATGAGAAGGGATCTTATAGACACATATAAAATTCTTAAGGGATTGGACAGGCTAGATGCAGGAAAAATGGTCCCCGATGTTGGGGGAGTCCAAAACCAGGGGTCACACACAGTTTAAGAACAACTAGGGTCGGCCATTTAGGACTGAGAAGGAGGAAACACATTTTCACCCAGAGAGTTGTGAATCTGTAGAATTCTCTGCCACAGAAGGCAGTGGAGGCCAAGTCACTGGATGTTTTCAAGAGAGAGTTAGATAGAGCTCTCAGGGTGAATGGAATCAAGGGACATGGGGAGAAGGCAGGAACGGGGTACTGATTGGGGATGATCAGCCATGATCACATTGAATGGCGGTGCTGGCTTGAAGGGCTGATTGGCCTATTCCTGCAACTATTTTCAATATTTCTGTGCTTCTAAACCTGTCCTATCCATGTACCTGTGTAACTGTTTCTTAAACGTTGGGATAGTCTCAGCCTCAACTACCTCCTCTGGCAGCTCGTTCCATACAACCACCACCCTCTGTGTGGAAAAGTTACCCCTCAGATTGCTATTAAATCTTTTCCCCTTCACCTTAAACCTATGTCCTCTGGTCCTCAATTCACCTACTCTGTGCGTCTACCTGATCTATTCCTCTCATGGAGAACATGGATAGGTGACGTTTCACAGAGTGCTGGAGTAACTCAGCGGGTCAGGCAGCATCTGTGGAGAACATGGATAGGTGACGTTTCACACAGTGCTGGAGTAACTCAGCGGGTCAGGCAGCATCTGTGGAGAACATGGATAGGTGACGTTTCACAGAGTGCTGGAGTAACTCAGCGGGTCAGGCAGCATCTGTGGAGAACATGGATAGGTGACGGTTCACAGAGTGCTGGAGTAACTCAGCGGGTCAGGCAGCATCTGTGGAGAACATGGATAGGTGACGTTTCACAGAGTGCTGGAGTAACTCAGCGGGTCAGGCAGCATCTGTGGAGAACATGGATAGGTGACGTTTCACACAGTGCTGGAGTAACTCAGCGGGTCAGGCAGCATCTGTGGAGAACATGGATAGGTGACGTTTCACAGAGTGCTGGAGTAACTCAGCGGGTCAGGCAGCATCTGTGGAGAACGTGGATAGGTGACGTTTCACAGAGTGCTGGAGTAACTCAGCGGGTCAGGCAGCATCTGTGGAGAACATGGATAGGTGACATTTCACAGAGTGCTGGAGTAACTCAGCGGGTCAGGCAGCATCTGTGGAGAACATGGATAGGTGACGTTTCACAGAGTGCTGGAGTAACTCAGCGGGTCAGGCAGCATCTGTGGAGAACATGGATAGGTGACGTTTCACAGAGTGCTGGAGTAACTCAGCGGGTCAGGCAGCATCTGTGGAGAACATGGATAGGTGACGTTTCACAGAGTGCTGGAGTAACTCAGCGGGTCCGGCAGCATCTCTGGAGAAAAAGGAACAGGTGATATTTTGGGTCGAGACCCTTCTTCAGACTGAGAGTCGAGGGAGAGAGAAACTAAAGGTGTGAAATGGTACAAAGGACAAACGATGGAAAGGTGTGAAAAGAACAAATCAAAGCCTATTCCTTCTCTCCAGAGATGCTGCCGGACATCCAGCAATTTGTGTCAATCTTTGAGGGACAGTGAAAAGATTTGTTGTTGCGTGCTATCAAATCATTGGAAAGACAACACATGATTACAATCGAGCCGTCCGCCCACAGTGTACAGATACAGGATAAAGGGAATAACGTTTAGTGCAAGATAAAGTCCAGTAAAGTCCGAGGGTCTCCAATGAGGTAGATGGGAGGTCAGGACCGCTCCCCAGTTGGTGAGAGGACGGTTCAGTTGCCTGATAACAGCCGGGAAGAAACTGTCCCTGAATCTGGAGGTGTGTGTTCGTTTTCACACTTCTGTACCTCTTGCCCGATGGGAGAGGGGTGAAGAGGGAGTGGCCGGGGGTGAGACTGGTCCGTGATGATGCTGCTGGCCTTGCCGAGGCAGCGTGAGGTGTAGATGGAGGCGATGGAAGGGAGGGAGGTTGGTTTGTGTGACGGTCTGGGCTGCGTTCACAACTCTCTGCGATTTCTTGCAGTCTTGGATGGAGCTGTTCCCAAACCGTGCTGTGGTGCGTCCTGAGGAAATGCTTTCCGCGGCGCATCTGTAGAAGTTGGGGAGAGTTGTTGGGGACATGCCGAACTTCCTAAGCCTTCCGAGGAAGTAGAGGCGTCGGTTGTTGCTTGAATCCTCTCCTCTCTTCCAGCTATCTTCACACGATCGCCCCTGCCCCACAACACTCCGTCAATGGGTCTGACGAAGGGTCTCGACCCGAAAAGTCACCCAGAGATGCTGCCGGTCCCGCTGAGTTACTCCAGCACTTCGGTTTAAACCGGCATCTGCGGTTCCTTCCCACACGGGTGAAACTGGAACGGGAGCCACGTAGACCGTGGGGTCAGCCTTGCCGGGGACACGAGAGCTCCACAAACATCCTCATTACCAGGTCGGAAATTAACAGCAGCACCAGTGAACAAATTAAATTAAAACAAGGCACTGACGGGAAACCAGAGCTCACATCAAACATAAAACCAAACGTGTGAGAAAAAATTAACACCAGGTTGATTAACACCAGCCCCTAACCTTCAGCCGGCCTAGAGCCGGGCCTGGAGCTACCTCCAGGGGTCGGAGCTCGCATGTGGTGTTCAGCCTGTGTGAGGGTCGCATGTGAACCTGGGGCCGACTCTTTCATTTTCGTTTTAGTTTCGAGATACAGCGCGGAATCAGGCCCCACGGCCCACCGAGTCCGCGCCGACCAGCGATCCCTGCACACTCTCCTACACACACTGGGGACAATTTACATTTTACACCAAGCCAATTCACCTACAAACCTGTACGTCTTTAGAGTGCGGGAGGAAACCGGAGCACCCGGAGAAAACCCACGCAGGTCACGGGGAGAACGTGCAAACTCCGTACAGACAGCGCCCGTGGTCGGGATGGAACCCAGATCTCTGGCGCTGTGAGGCGGCAACTCTACCGCTGCGCCACCGTGAGGGGCGTCAGTGTACGTGCAACTGAGTTCATTCACTCTGGGATTAAAATTCACGCTGCAGATGCAAGAGCGTTGCCTCAATGACCAGCCCCGTGGACACAGTACAGTACAGCCGCATACAGCACAGCGCTCTGTGACAGAGAGGCTGTCACCTGCCCAATAATTAGTCAAGTGTCCACCGTTGATATACAAGGACGGGCCTGGTGACTATGCATAGAGTCATGGGGTCACACAGCATGGAAACAACTTGCCACACCGACCAACATGTCCCAGCTACGCTAGTCCCACCTGCCCACGCTTGGCCCATATCCCTGCAAACCTGTCCTATCCATGTACCTGTCTAACTGTTTCTTAAACGTTGGGATCGTCCCAGCCTCAACTACCTCCTCTGGCAGCTCGTTCCACACACTCACCGCCCTCTGTGTGAAAAAGGTACCCCTCGGATTCCTATTCAATCTTTCCCCCCTCACCTTAAACACCCGTCATAAGGTCACATGGAATAGGAGACTCCCTCCCAACCCCATTCTACTGCCTTCTCCCCGTAACCCCTGACACCCGCACTAATCAACAATCTATCTATCTCTGCCATTAAAAGATCCACGGACTTGGCCTCCACCGCCGACTGTGGCAATGAGTTCCACAGATTCACCACCCTCTGACGAAAGAAATTCCTCCTCATCTCCTTCCTACAAGAATTCCAAGGAATTCTGTGTCCTCTGGTCCTAGACTCTCCCACCAGTGGAAACATCCTCTCCACATCCACTCTATCCAGGCCTTTCACTATTCGGTACGTTTCAATCAGGTCCCCCCTCATTCTTCTAAACTCCAGCGAGTACAGGCCCAGTGCCGACAAACGTTCATTATATATTAACCTATACCTGTTTCCGCACTCTAAAGTCTAAGGACACTTTTTATCAACGGAACGTTTACAAAGCCCACTGTTCACCAAACGCACACAGGCGGCCTCAACCACAGATAGCGGGCACGGGCCGATTCCCGTCATTTACCAGCCAACGCCTCTACATCCTCGGAAGGCTTAGGAAGGTCGGCATGTCCCCCAACAACTCTCCCCAACTTCTACAGATGCGCCGCGGAAAGCATTTTATCGGGATGCATCACCGCACGGTTTGGGAACAGCTCTATCCAAGACCGCAAGAAATCGCAGAGAATTGTGGACGCAGCCCAGACCGTCACACAAACCGACCGGTCACTCCCTCTTCTCCCCTCTCGCATCGGGCAAGAGGTACAGAAGTGTGAAAACGCACACCTCCAGATTCAGGGACAGTTTCTTCCCGGCTGTTATCAGGCAACTGAACCGTCCTCTCACCAACTGGAGAGCGGTCCTGAACTACTATCTGCGTCTTCGGTGACCCTCGGATTAACTTTGATGGCTTTACCTTGCACTAAACGTTGTTCCCTTATCCTGTATCTGTACACTGTGGATAGTTGCAAAGAAAGTGCAGGGAAAAAAAAGCACAGAGGCTGCAAAGAGGTAGCTTGGAAGATTGAGATAAGACATTAGTTTACAGAAGGACCGTTCAGAAGCCTGATAACAGAGGGGAAGAAGCTGTTCCTAAGTCTGGCGGTGCGCAGTTTCAAGCTTCTGTACCTTCTGCCGGACGGGAGTGGGGAGAAGAAGGAATGTGAGCGGTATTTGACTTTGTACCCTTCCCCCGTTACGTCCTGCGCTCTCTCCCTGCCCTCATGATGGTTCATGTGAGAGCGGTGCATGCCGCAACTCAGAGAGGAGTCGTGCATCTGGCAGGTCAGCGGGCATCACCAGGCAGTGGGCTGAGCAGTGGGCAAGGGGGAGGGGCGGGCTGCCCGGAGCCTGAGAGGCATTCTACGCATTGGCAGGGTGCGGCAGGCTGCAATGTCAAAGGTCACGAGCCACTTCCTGTTCCTGCCAGTCAGTTGATCCATCAGTTCAGATGCCCTGCCGCCATTGAAACTTACCGAATAGTGAAAGGCCCGGATAGAGTGGGTGTGGAGAGGATGTTTCCACTAGTGGGAGAGTCTAGGACCAGAGGGCACAGCCTCAGAATTAAAGGACGTATCTTTAGGAAGGGGATGAGGAGGAATTTCTTTAGCCAGAGGGTGGTGAATCTGTGGGATTCATTGTCACAGACGGCTGTGGAGGCCAAGTCAATGGATCTTTTTAAGGCGGAGATTGATACATTCTTGATTAGTATAGGGGTGTCAGTGGTTATGGGGAGAAGGCAGGAGAATGGGGTTAGGAGAGATAGATCAGCCATGATTGAATGACAGAGTAGACTTGACGGGCCAAATGGCCTCATTCTGCTCCTATCATTTATGACCTTATGGTCTCAACGATCATGCGTCAACCATAATGCAGAATATTCCTTCGTTCACTTTGCTCTGATTCAGGTTTGTGTTTGTTAGTTTAGAGATACAGCGCGGAAACAGGCCCTTCAGCCCACCGGGTCCGTGCCGACCAGCGATCCCCACACACTATCACTATCCTACACACTAGGGACAATTTACAATTATACCAAAGCCAATTAACCTACAAACCCGCACGTCTTTGGAATGTGGGAGGAAACCGGAGCACCCGGAGAAAACCCACGCAGGTCAAGGGGAGAACGTGCAAACGCCGTACAGACAGCACCCGTGGTCAGGATGGAACCCGGGTCTCTGGCGCTGTGAGGCGGCAAGTCTACCGCTGCGCCACCGTGCTGAGGACTCTGTAGAAGGCCGCTGCATGCAGAGACACGATCCTCTTGGTTGGAGGTGGTCTATTCAGCGCAATGTTAATGACTGAACAATTACTGCCTTCAGACGGCAGTCCTGGCAGCTTGCAACACACCCACCTCTCAAACATGTTCCCGATGTTGGGGGAGTCCAGAACCAGGGGCCACAGTTTAAGAATAAGGAGTAAGCCATTTAGAACGGAGACGAGGAAACACTTTTTCACACAGAGAGTTGTGAGTGTGGAATTCTCTGCCTCAGAGGGCGGTGGAGGCCGGTTCTCTGGATGCTTTCAAGAGAGAGCTAGATAGGGCTCTTAAAGATAGTGGAGTCAGGGGATATGGGGAGAAGGCAGGAACGGGATACTGATTGTGTATGATCAGCCATGACCACAGTTAATGACGGTGCTGGCTCGAAGGGCCGAATGGCCTACTCCGGCACCTGTTGTCTATTGTCTATTGCGCAACGTGAATACTCGCTCACACTCCAGCCCGGATCCAAGCCAGGGGCCTTTCCGGCAACTTTGTGTCCTGCGGGCACATTTGAAAGGCTGATGGGAATAAGTGCAACTGCCAGGACTGAATGTGGTCCTGGGTCACAAGGGCCGTGCACTAGTCAATGTGAGGCAGCCATTCATAATCATTGTGACTATCTTCAGTGTAAACCAGACACACACACACTATATACACACACTATACACACACACACACTCACACTCACACACACACACACACACTATACACACACACACACTATACACACACACTACACACACTACACACACAGACACACACAAACACACACACACACACTATACACACACACTACACACACTACACACACAGACACACACACACACACACACACACACTATACACACACACACACTATACACACACACTACACACACTACACACAGACACACACAAACACACACACACACACTATACACACACACACACACTATATACACACACACACACTATACACACACAGACACACTCACACTCACACTCACACACACACACTATACACACACACACACTATACACACACACACTATACACACACACACACACACTATATACACACACACACACTATACACACACAGACACACTCACACTCACACTCACACACACACTATACACACACACACACTATACACACACACACACACACACTATATACACACACACACACTATACACACACAGACACACTCACACTCACACTCACACACACACTATACACACACACACACTATACACACACACACACTATACACACACACTACACACACTACACACACAGACACACACACACACACACACACACACTATACACACACACACACTATACACACACACTACACACACTACACACACAGACACACACAAACACGCACACACACACTATACACACACACACACACACACTATATACACACACACACACTATACACACACAGACACACTCACACTCACACTCACACACACACACTATACACACACACACACACTACACACACACACACTATACACACACACACTATACACACACACACACACACTATATACACACACACACACTATACACACACAGACACACTCACACTCACACACACACACTATACACACACACACTATACACACACACACACTATACACACACACACTATACACACACACTACACACTATATACACACACAGACACACACACTATACACACACACACACACACTATACACACACACACACTACACACACACACACTATACACACACAGACACACTCACACTCACACACACACACTATACACACACACACACACTATACACACACAGACACACTCACACTCACACACACACACTATATACACACTATACACACACAGACACACTCACACTCACACTCACACACACTATACACACACACACACTATACACACACACACACACTATACACACACACTACACACACTATATACACACACTATACACACACAGACACACACACACACACTATACACACACACACACACACACACACTATACACACACACACACACTATACACACACACACACACACTCACACACACACTCACTCACACACGCGCGCGCGCACACAGACACGCACGCACGCGCACACACACACTATACACACACTATACACACACAACTACACGCACACTGGTGAGTCTGTGGAATTCTCTGCCTCAGAGGGCGGTGGAGGCTGGTTCTCTGGATACCTTCAAGAGAGAGCTAGACAGGGCTGTTGCAGATAGCGGAGTCAGGGGATAGAAACGTAGAAAATAGGTGCAGAAGGAGGCCATTCGCCCCTTCAAGCCAGCACCGCCATTCACTGTGATCATGGCTGATCGGCCCCAATCAATAACCCGTGCCTGCCTTCTCCCCATATCCCCTGATTGCACTAGGATATGGGGAGAAGGCAGGAACGAGGTATGATTGGGGGATCACAGTGAATGGCGGTGCTGGCTCGAAGGGCCGAATGGCCTCCTCCTGCACCTATTGTCTATTGTCTAAAGTAATTTATGGCATGGAACTTGCTGCATGCTTGGGAGAGGCGAGAAGGGGCAGCTCCAGCTTCCTTCTCTGATGCAGAGAGCTAATCACTACAAGCTGCTGCATTGCATGAGAGGACTGCTTTGTCCTCATGCCACACGATGCGATAAGTTCAATCAGGAACCCGCGCTGCACTGATTGACTTCAGATGGGTTACATTTCACGCCGCCAAAACAACAAGAAGAAGTGATAGCTATCGCAGAGATATTGTTCTCCGCCTGTGATCAGCTCAGGAAAATCTACGGTTCACTCCCATGCTGCCCGGCACGGTGGCGCAGCGGTAGAGTTGCTGCCTCGCAGCGCCAGAGACCCGGGTTGGATCCTGGCCACGGGCGCTGCCTGTACGGAGTTTGCACGTTCTCCCACCCACCGTGACCCACACGGGTTTCCTCCGGGAGCTCCGGTTTCCGAAGGCATGCAGGTTTGTAGGTTAATTGGCTTTGGTGACGATTGTGCATTGCCCCCAGTGTGTGTAGGATAGTGTTAAGCCCCTGTCCCACTTAGGAAACCTGAACGGAAAGCTCTGGAGACTTTGCGCCCCACCCAAGGTTTCCGTGCGGTTCCCGGAGGTTTTTGTCCTCCGGCAACCACCTTCAACCAGCATCGCAACCGGCTTCGACTAAAAAATTACCGATTTTTAAACGGAAACCACTTTCAACCATTTGGGAGACTGACAAAAACCTCCGGGAACCGCACGGAAACCTCCGGTGGGGGGGGGGGGGGGGCAAAGTCTCCAGAGGTTTCCGTTCAGGTTTCCAAAGTGGGACAGGGGCATTAGTGTGCGGGGATCGCTGGTCGGCGCGGACTCGGTGGGTCGAAGGGCCTGTTTCCGCGCTGTATCTCTGAACTAAACTTTTAAACTAAAGTTCTCCTCATGAGCACAGAACAGAGAACAGTACAGCACAGGAACAGGCCCTTCGGCCCACAATGTCTGTGCCGAACATGATGCCAAGTCCATTCATTTCATAGCTGGGGCGGCTCCTGACCCAGGCTCAGGACCGATCAATTACACAACCCCCTTCTCTACCCCCCCCCCACCCCATGCCCCACCTGAACTTGCAGCTATTGCTCCCCTCATTCCGCCCCCCCCCCACCTACATTCCTTCCTCTGGCTTCACAATTTGCAACTCTTCAATCCATTTGTCTCACACCTGTTTAAACTCTGGCTTTTGTTCAGACTATCTGCCTATCAGAAAGCCCCCTCCCCCGTGTCCATGTCTTACCTGCTGCACTTTGTCCTGTCTCTCCCCCCTCCCCCTTACATTCGGTTTGAAGAAGGGCCCCAACCCTAAACGTCACCTATCCATGTTCTCCACAGATGCTGCCTGACCCGCTGAGTTACTCCAGCACTCTGTGAAACGTCACCTATCCATGTTCTCCACAGATGCTGCCTGACCCGCTGAGTTACTCCAGCACTTTGTATCTTTTTTTTTGGTAAACCACCTGCAGTTCCTTGTGTCTACACTTCAACAGCTATCTTCTCTTGGCAGAAAAAGACACAACGCGTTCTGATAAACCTCCTCTGCACCCTCTCCAAGGCCTCCCCATCCATCCTGTAACGGGGACGACCAGAACCGCACGCAATACTCCAAATGCAGCCTAACTAGAGTCCTCTAGAGCTGCATCGTGACATTCCTGCTCTTATACTCAAAGATAGACACAAAGTGCTGGAGTAACACAGCGGGACAGACAGCATCTCTGGGGAGAAGGAATGGGTGACGTTTCGGGTCGCGACCCTTCTTCAGAGTCCATTTGTACTCGATGCCCTGACTTCTGAAGGTAAGCATACAGTATGCCTTCTTTACCACCCTATCCACGCTAAAGGGGCCTGTCCCACTGTACGAGGTAATTCAAGAGTTCTCCCCGAGTTTCCCCTGATTCGAACTCGGAGATTTACGGTAATGGCCGCTCGTCGGTACTCTGGGCTCTCGTGGACATTTTTTCAACATGTTGAAAAATCTTCACAAGCTGACCGTGTTTCCCGAGTACCTGCCGTTAGCGTTACGAGCCGCTAAGAGACGTCCCGAGCTCCGACGTACCCGCTACGTACATTCTACGTGCTTACCACGAGTTTGATTTTCTTTAACTCGGGAGAGCTCTTGAATGACCTCGTGCAGTGGGACAGGCCCTTTAAGGCATTTGTGTTCCTCTTCACCGCTTGCGCCCATTAGGTCCGGCCTGGTCCAGTCTGTGGGATGTTGCAGAATGCTGTCTTTATTCTTGTTGGCCTCCATCTTGCCCTATGCCCCTCCTTCATGCTGCGCTCTCCCAGCAGAGGGCACCGAGACACTCTGGTCAGCTCCACCGTGGCCTGCTCCTTAAAACCCAGGCCAAAGCCTATCTCAGGAATCCACTGTTCCCTTGGCTGCAACCTTCAGTGAGAAAACGCAACCTTTGCGCGGCACGGTGGCGCAGCGGTAGAGTTGCTGCCTCACAGCGCCAGACACCCGGGTTCAATCCCGACTACCGGGTGCTGCCTGTGCAGAGTTTGCACGTTCTCCCCGTGACCCACGTGGGTTTTCTCCGGGTGCTCCGGTTTCCTCCCACACTCCAAAGATGTACAGGTTTGTAGGTTAATTGGCTTGCCCCCAGTGGGTGTGGGACAGTGTTAGTGTGCAGGGATCGCTGGTCGGCACGGACCCGGTGGGCTGAAGAGCCTGTTTCCGCGCTGAACTAAACTACCATCTCTCAATTCAATCACATACGATGGTCGATGAGGAGTTCTTCCCCAGAAGGTGCAGAGAGTAATCTCGCTGGGAATGATTGATGGGGAAGAGCAGAGCATTTAACGGGAAGCGGGGAAAACGCACAAGAGTAAATGATCTGGGGGCAGTGGGTGAGATATGAGCAGGGAATGCAGGAAACTCTCCGGGCGTCTCCAGCTCCTTCCCTCTGGCTACAACAGACGCCAACCAGTCGCTCTCAACCTGCCTCAACTTGCTCTGACACTGAATATGACACAAAGGGTGTCGCGGTGGCGCAGCGGTAGAGTTGCCGCCTCACAGCGCCAGAGACCCGGGTTCCATCCTGACTACGGGCGCTGTCTGCACGTTCTCCCCGTGACCCGCGTGGGTTTTCTCCGGGTGCTCCGGTTTCCTCCCACACTCCAAAGACGTAGAGACGTACCAAATTGGCCTCTGTAAACTGTCCCAAGTGTGTAGGATAGTACGGGGCCATCTGATCGCTGGTCGGTGCGGACTCGGTGGGCTGAAGGGCCTGTCTCCACACTGTATCTACAAACTAAACTAAACAACGTGCTGGAGTAACTCAGCGGGTCAGGCAGTTTTAGTTTGGTTTTAGAGATACAGGCCCTTCGGCCCACCGAGTCCATGCTGGTCAGCGAATCCCCGCACGCTAACACGATCCCACACACGCTTGGGGCAATTTATAATTTTCCCAAGCCAATTAACCTACAAATTGGCATGTCTTTGGAGTGTGGGTGGAAATAGAAGATTTTGGAGTAAACCCACGCAGGTCACGGGGAGAACGTACAAACTCCGTACAGACAGCACCCGTGGTCAGGATGGAACCCGGGTCTCTGGCGCTGTGAGGCAGCAACTCTACCGCTCTGCAGGACATGGATGGGCGACGTTTCAGGTCGTGACTCGGCCTGCTTTCTCCAAATCAGCATCGTGGTATTGGGAACAAATCACCGCCATGTCTTTGTGACGTACATGGAACATATCTTGTGGGCCGAAGGGCCTGCCCGTGGGCTGTTCTACGTTCAATGAGAGCTGCTGTACGGCACACACACAGGTCTCGGGAAGCATCTTAGCTGCTGCACCCACTGAGTTTCTCCAGCCTTTTGTGTACCCTCCCTTTTATTGAGTAGGATGCTGGTTTAAATCGAAGATCGACACAAAATGCTGGAGTAACTCAGTCCGAAGAAGGGTCTCGACACGAAACGTCACCCATTCCTTCTCTCCGGAGACGCTGCCTGTCCCGCTGAGTTAAGCCAGCACTTTGTGTCTATCTTCCTCCCATCGACTCCATCTACACCTCACGCTGCCTCGGCAAGGCCAGCAGCATCATCACGGACCAGTCTCACCCGGCCACTCCCTCTTCTCCCCTCTCCCATCGGGCAAGAGGTACAGAAGTGTGAAAACGAACGCACACCTCCAGATTCAGGGACAGTTTCTTCCCGGCTGTTACCAGGCAACTGAACCGTCCTCTCACCAACTAGAGAACGGTCCTGACCTCCCATCTACCGCATTGGTGACCCTCGGACTATCTTTAATCGGTCTGTACTGGCTTTATCTTGCACTAAAAGTTATTCCCTGTATCCTGTGTCTGTACACTGTGGACGGCTCGATTGTAATCATGTATTGTCTTTCCGCTGACTGGTTAGCACGCAACAAAAAAAGCTTTGCAATGCACACGTGACAATGAGCTAAAAAAAAAACAAATCCCCGCCAGTCTCCACTTTCATACAGTCCATATCAGATTCCTCTCTCCCTCTCTCTCTGTCTCTCTGTCGCTGTGTCCATACACATTACAAAGCGTGGAATATCCAGACAAGCCCACAGATTCCCACAGCCATTTTGCCGCGACCTCCTCCCATCCCGCTTCCTGCCACGTTCCTATTCACTTGCCCCGGTCTCGCTGCCTCCATTGTTTCTGCTCTGATAACGTCACCCTGTGCACCAGGGCTTCCTTTTCCTTCATCTCGGCTTCCCACCACCAACCCCCCCCCCCCCAATCTACAGTCAACAGGGCACCAGACTGTGTTGGTCCCATTTCCCCCACTTCTCCTCTCACCCCTGCCCCACCCCTACAGGAGTTCCCGTCTCCTCCCCACCAGCTCCATGTTCATGCGATCGATTAGGTTGGATTAACTGGCGCTAACGTGCCAGAGAAATCCCAGGAATTAGTGGGTTAAACTACGATGAGCGTCTGTCGGCGCTGGGCCTGTACTCGCTGGAGTTTAGAAGGATGAGGGGGGACCTCATTGAAACATACAGAATAGTGAAAGGCCCAGATAGAGCGGATGTGGAGAGGATGTTTCCACTGGTGGGAGAGTCTAGGACCAGAGGGCACAGCCTCAGAATGAAAGGATGTTCCTTTAGGAAGGAGATGAGGAGGAATTTCTTTAGCCAGAGGTTGGTGAATCTGTGGAACTCATTGCCACAGACGGCTGTGGAGGCCAAGTCAGTGGATATATTCAAGGCAGAGAGAGACAGATTCTTGATCAGTACGGGTTGCAGAGGCTGTGGGGAGAAGGCAGGAGAATGGGGTCAGGAGGGAGAGATAGATCAGCCATGGCGAAGTAGACTTGATGGGCTGAATGGCCTCATTCTGCTCTGAGAACTTATCATTGTTTTCCACCATTGCAGTCACACCTCGACAGACACACCCTACTCCCCCCCCTTCAGTATTCCAGAAGGATCATCCTCCCCCAATCGCCCCCCCCCCCCCGTGACTCCCTGATCTGCTCTCCCATCTCTCCCGACACCCTATTCTTTCCTCATGGCAGTTCCTCAAGCAAACATAGGAAGTCAAACGTCGCCTCTTCCCGTCCCGCCATCTTGGCAACCGTCACCTCCAGTTTCAAGAGCCGCTTCTTCCCAACAACCATCCGGCTTAGAGATCCAGCACGGAACCAGGCCCTTCGTCCCACCGGGTATGCCGACCAGCGATCCCCCCCCCCCGTACACGAGCACTACCCTACACACACTAGGGACAATTTACAAGTACACCAAGCCAATTCACCTACAAGCCTGTACGTCTTTGGAGAGTGGGAGGAAACCGGAGCACCCGGCCAAAACCCACGCAGTTCACGGGGAGAACATGAAAACTCCTGTAGTCGGGATGGAACCCGGGTCTCTGGCGTCGTGAGGCAGCAACTCTACCGCTGCGCCACCATGCCGGGCTAAAGCTCCTGATTCACGCTGTACAGCGCCAACCACGAGACTACCGCAGCAGCTACCGTCGACCCCACAGTTCGTTTTGGTTGCGTACTTCGGTTTTGCACAAGCTTTAGTTTAGTTTAAAGATACGGCACGGAAACAGGCCCTTCGGCCCACCGAGTCCACGCCGACCAGCGACCACCTGTTCACACACTAGTTCTGTGCTATCCCACTCTCTCATCAACTCCCTACGCACTAGGGGGCAATTTACAGAGGGGCCGATTTAACCTGCACACCCCGCACGTCTTTGGGACGTGGGAGGAAACCGGAGCACCCTGGAGGAAACCCACGCGGGTCACTGGGAGAGAACGTGCAAACTCCACGCAACACACAGCCAGCACCCAAGGTCAGGATCGAAACTGGGACCCTGGCGCTGTGAGGCATGTCCCGAAATGGAACATTGAAATTCTTCCCTGCAGCAGTCCAAAGATATGTGAGTGTAGTGCGCAGTGGCCATTACAATAAGCAACAAGAAGGAGTTCAATGTGTAAAAACATGCTACCTCCCACCAGAGAAGCTGCCTGACACGCTGAGTAATTCCATATTTTGTCTCAGCTTTCCAACATCTGCAGGCTTTGACATCTCAGTCACCTTTACGTGATCACAGAGGCACCATAGAAGCCATTTTATCGGGATGCATCACAGCACGGTTTGGGAACAGCTCCATCCAAGACCGCAGGAAATTGCAGAGAATTGTGGACGCAGCCCAGACCGTCACACAAACCAACCTCCCTCCCTTCCATCGACTCCATCTACACCTCATGCTGCCTCGGCAAGGCCAGCAGCATCATCACGGACCAGTCTCACCCCTGGTCACTCCCTCTTCTCCCCTCTCCCATCAGGCAAGAGGTACAGAAGTGTGAAAACGAACGCACACCTCCAGATTCAGGGACAGTTTCTTCCCGGTTGTTATCAGGCAACTGAACCATCCCACCACACCCAGAGAGCGGTCCTGAACTACTATCGACCTCATTGGAGACCCTCGGACTATCCTTGATCGGACTTTGCTGGCTTTACCTTGCACTAAACGTTATTCCCTTATCATGTATCTGTACACTGTGGACGGCTCGATTGTAATCATGTATTGTCTTTCCGCTGACTGGTTAGCGCGCAACAAAAGCTTTTCACTGTACCTCGTTACGCGTGACAATAAACTGAACTGAACTGAATGAGGTGCAAGGGGACTTTAGTCATCGGATTCAATCATTTATGTGAGGCTATGGACAGCAAAGAGGATGCACACAATATTTTTCTTGGGTAAAGTGAGAGGGACTCGAGGATGGTACATGTATGGAACAAGCTAATGAGCAATGTTTAAAAGAGGTTGTCTTTTAAACAAGGGCGGCATGGTGGCGCAGCGGGTAGAGCTGCTGCCTCACAGCGCCAGAGACCCAGGTTCCATCCTGGCCACGGACGCTGTCTGTACGGAGTTTGCACGTTCTCCCTGTGACTCGCGTGGGGTTTTTTTTCCGGGATCTCCGGTTTCCGCCCCACATTCGCAGGCGAATCGGCTTTTGCGTCGGCCTAGTGCTAGTGTACGGGGTGATCGCTGGGGGGGGGGGGGGGGGGGGGGGGAACTGCAGGTGCTGGAAAATCGAAGGTAGACAAAAGTGGTGGAGAAACTCAGCGGGTGCGGCAGCATCTATGGAGGGAAGGAAATAGGCTAAACGTTGCCTATTTCCTTCAGAGTTTCGGGCCGAAACGTTGCCTATTTCCTTCGCTCCGTGGATGCTGCCGCACCCGCTGAGTTTCTCCACCACTTCTGTCCACCTTCGATTAGTTTAGTTCCGCAGAAGGGTGTCGGCCCGAAACGTCACCCGTTCCTTCTCTCCAGGGATGCTGCCTGTCCCGCTGGGTTCCTCCACCATTTTGTGTCTATCTTTAGTTTAGATTGGTTTGTGATTGTTCTCACGTGGACCGAGTTGCAGCGAAAAGTTACCTAGTGTGTGGAGGGGTGGATGAGAAATGGCGATCGTATAGAAGACTTCGGAGATACGGCGTGGAAACAGGCCCTTCGGCCCACACAGTCCGCGCCGACCAGCGATCCCCCCCGCACGCTAACACTATCCTACACACACGAGGGGACAATTTACAATTTCACAGAAGTGAATTGACCTACAAACCCGCACGTCTTTGGAGCGTGGGAGGAAACCAGAGCACCCGGAGGAAACCCACGCAGGTCACGGGGAGAACGTGCAAACTCCGTACAGACAGCGCCCATAGTTGGGATGGAACCCGGACCTCTGGCGCTGTGAGGCGGCAACTCTACCGCTGTGCCACCGCGCCGCGCAGATGGTCTTACCAGCTCGGCCTGCCCATACTGTTGTTATATAAACGGGGGGAGGGGGTGGGGGGCAGTGCCAGCTGATCCGTAAAGGGGTGCCCAGTCAAGTGGGCATCTCGCTCCCTCGTTGCCCACTCTGTGATTTTTACTTCTATTTGTCCTTAATCTAAATCCTGTGGGTCAAAGTTTCAATTAACCCAAATACGCCAACAGGACCAGCGTTGCCATATTCGGTTTTTTTTCAGTCGCCACTGATTGAACGTGGAAAGTACATCGGGGTTTAAATAATTGTGTAACGAGGAGCATTGTAATCCCCACAGCTATTTAATTATGTTAATGAACTCATTTCATTTGGGCCATGCACAGGTACCTCATCAAGATGCCGATGCCGGTACATCCACGGTGGCGCAGCGGGTAGAGCCGCTGCCACACAGTGCCAGAGGCCCGGGTTCAATCCTGACCTCGGGTGCTGTCTGTGTGTGTGGAGTTTGCACGTTCTCCCTGTGACCGCGTGAGCTGTCCCCCCACACTCCAACGACGTGCGGGTTTGTAGGGTCATTGGCCCTCTGTAAATTGTCCCTGATGTGTGCAGGTGACATTTTTGGACAGGCGCATCGCCACGCCAGGAATGCCACGCCTGCACGTGATCCATATCCCCTGTACGCGGCGTCACAAGTAGACAGGCATCGCAGGCCTGTCCATTTCCCTCCACAAATGCTGCCTGACCCCGTTAAGTTCCTCCAGCACTTTGCGCTTTGCACCAGTTTCCAGCGCCTGTGTTCTCCGCCCAACTGCCTGGGAGAGGCCGCACTCTTCCACGATAACCAGGGCAGAGGCAGGGTGGCCAAACTGGCGCCGATGAGAGCTTTAACTTGCAATCGGGTGGTCTTCTGTCATGGCAAGCCCACTCTGCCATTCAATCGTGGCTGATCTATCTCTCCCATCCTAACCCCATTCATCTGCCTTCTCCCCGTAACCCCTGACGCCCGCACTAATCAAGAATGTATCTATCTCTACCTTAAATATATCCATTGACTTGGCCTCCACAGCCGTCTGTGGCAATGAATCCCACAGATTCACCACCCTCTTGACTGAAGAAATTCCTCCTCATCTCCTTCCTGAAGGAACATCCTTTAATTGTGAGACTGTGCCCTCTGGTCCTAGACTCTCCCACTAGTGGAAACATCCTCTCCACATCCACTCTATCCAGGCCTTTCACTATTCTGTAAGTTTCAATGAGCCCCCCCCCCCCCCCTCATTCTTCTAAACTCCAGCGAGTACAGGCCCAGTGCCGTCAAACGCTCTCTCCGCGCCCGCTCCACCTCCGCAGGAGGCTCCGGGCCGCGCCTCCAGGGCGGCACAGTCCCGTGAGCGGGCACGCCAGCGTACTTACGGTTGGCAGAGCATGACGAGGTCCTGGTCAGTCGTGCCGGGGTGCAGCCCGCGGATGTACAGGTTGGTTTTGCTGAGTTGCTCGCCACCGATGCTGCTGCTGCTGTTCGTGTTGGGACTGGGTGGAGCCATCTGCTGGGCCGCTGGGGCATAGGGCTGCTGGCGAAACAAAGGCCGTTATTGTACCCCGAAAACACACCGCATCGCTGCTCATCCCGCCCCTAGGTGGCACAGTTTATACCGTCACATGCACCGAGGTACAGTGAAGAGCTGTGTCGTTGCATGCTATCTAAACAGATCAGATAATGCTATACTTAAATACAATCAAGCCAAACTCCAGTACAATAGGTAGAGCAAAGGGGAAGATACAGAGTGCAGAATATAGTTCTCAGCATTGTAGCGCATCAGTTCCACAGACAAAGTCCAATGTCCGCATTGGGGTAGAGGTGAATCGGACAGTACCCTAGCTTGTGGAAGGGCCATTCAGAAGCCTGATAACATTGGTCCTCTGCTGACTCTAGATCCGATCCCACTCCCACAATTAGATGGGAAAGTGGGATAACATGGAACTAGTGTGAACGGGTGATCGGTGGCCGGCGTGGACTCGGTGGGCCGAAGGGCCTGCTTCCGTTTCAATCTTTCGCGCAAGATCTTGATTTAGTTTTGTGATGCAGCACGGAAACAGGCCCTTCGGCCCACACGTTCACGCACTAGTTCCATGTTATTCCACTTTCTCATCCACTCCCTACACACTGGGGGGTTTGGGGGGGGGCAATTTACAGAGGGGCCGATTAGCCTACAAACCCGCACGTCTTTGGGATGTGGGAGGAAACCGGAGCGCCTGGAGGAGACCCACGCACGCAGGTCACGGGGAGAACGTGTGAACTCCACACACACACACACACACACACACACACACACACACACACACACACACACACACACACACACACACACACACACACACACACACACACACACACACACAGCCCGAGGTCAGAATTGAACCCGGGTCTCTGGCGCTGTGAGGCAGTGGCTCTACCCGCTGCGCCACCGTGTGCCACCCTGATATGTCCCACCAACTGTTCCCCCCCTACCCCCCCCCCCCCCCTTATTCCACAACCCTAACACAGCCCGGGGGGTTTGTCGGTCGATTCTGCCCATTCCCTACCAGAAGTGTGGCTTGGGAGAGACGGAGCGGGCAATGGCCCTGGAGGCCACGTGATGGTCTACGTTGAAAGCAATGTCCCAGATCCACGAGCTGGCACACATCAAAGCAACGTCAAACTTTAGACACCATTATCTCCAATTGCCAGATTGTGACAGTCCACGTGGCTCTGAGGTCAGAGAGATTGTCCTGTGACTTTGTGCCCAACATGAGGTCATGGTGCCGTCTGACAGCCCTTTGGCCAAGGCCGCATTTGGAGCCTTGTGTGCACAGCCGGGTCCAGCTTAGTTCAGAGATACAGCGCGGAAACAGGCCCTTCAGCCCACCGGGTCCGTGCCGACCAGCGATCCCCGCACACCGCCAGAGCTCTGAGCTCTGAACGGCAAAAGACTATATTATCATTTGTTATTTGCACTATATTTGTTAATTATTATATCTTTTTTTTCCCGTTATATACTATGTTTACATATTTACATATTCTGTTGTGCTGCAGCAAGTAAGGATTGAATTGTCCCGACAATAAAACACACTCTCTCTCTCTCTCTCCACACTTGTTTCCTTATACACACACACACACCAGGGACAATTTACAGAATTAACCGACAAGCCCGCACGTCTTCGGGATGCGAGGGAGGGGGGGGGGGGAGACCCAGAGAAACCCACGCGGTCATGGGGTGAACGTGCAAACATTGCACAGACAGGGAGCGGTTGGGCATGGATTGGGATCTGGATTGTTTTGGATGGAATGCTGGAGGTTGCTGGGAGACCGGAAAGAAGGATGTAAAATTATGAGGCATAGATAGGGTAGACAGTCAGAACCTTTTCCCCAGGGTGGAGATGTCCAACATTAGAGGGCGCAGCTTCATGGTGAGAGGGGGGAAGTTTAAAGGAGATGTGCGGGGCAGGTTTTTTTACACAGAGGGTGGTGGGTGCCTGGAACGCGCTGCCAGGGGTGGGGGTGGAGGCGGATACGATAGTGGCGTATACGAGGCTTTTAGACGGGCACGTGGATATGCAGGGAATGGAGGGATATGGATTGTGTGCAGGCAGAGGAGATTTGGTCGTGGCATCATTGTTCAGCACGGACATCGTGGGCCGCAGGACCTGTTCCTGTGCTGTAATGTTCTATGGCCTATGTAACAGTGGCGCAGCGGTAGAGTTGCTGCCTCACAGCACCGGAGAACCCGGGATCCATCCTGACTACGGGCGCTGTCTGTATGGAGTTTGTACGTTCTCCCCGTGACCTGCGTGGGTTTTCTCCGGGCGCTCCGGTTTCCTCCCACACTCTAAAGACGTGCGGGTTTGTAGGTTAATTGGATTCTGTAAATGATCCCGTGTGTGTAGGATAGTGTAAGTATGCACGGGGATCGCTGGTCGGCGCGGACTCGGTGGGCTGAAGGGTCTCTTTCCGTGCTGTATCTCTAAACTAAACTCTGAACAAGGCCATTCAGCCCCTCGTGCCTGCCCCCCATCGAATGGGATGTCGACTGATGCAGTACCTCGCAACCCCAGGGGTCAGGGGTTTTGGGGAGAAGGCAGGAGAATGGGGTTGAGAGGGAGAGATAGATCAGCCATGCTTGAATGCTGGAGTAGACTTAATGGGCCAAATGGCCTAATTCTGCTCCTACATCTTATGAACTCATGAACTTGTGAACTAAGTGTGTAAGAAGGAACTGCAGATGCTGGTTTAAATTGAAGATAGACACATAAGGATGGAGTAACTCAGCGGGACAGGCAGCATCTCTGGAGAGAAGGAATGGGTGACGTTTCAGACTCAGTCTGACGAAGGGTCTCGACCCGCAACGTCACCCATTCCTTCTCTCCAGAGATGCTGCCTGTCCCGCTGAGTTACTCCAGCATTTTGTGTCTACCTTGTGAACTAACCCTCTTCTCCTGAACCACTGACTCCCTCGTGGGCCTGTCCCACGTAGGCGATTTCTTCAGCGACTGCCGGTGACTGTCATAGTTGTAGCACGTCGCCGAGAATCCGGCGACTGGACCCCCCCCCCTCCCCCCCGTGACAATGTCTACGACAACCTACCACCCAGTCGACATCAAGCAACGGCAAGCTACCGACAAGCAGCGACCCGTTAGGACGACGGCACATACGGCCACACAAGCAACAACCAACGCCATCCTGGCCCCAACCTACGACAGCACCTACGTCAGGAGAAGTCAAGCTACGCTCATTGGCGTCAAGCCCACTGTCGCCAACAAGGTTTGAACATTTCAAAATCCAGCGGCGACCAGAAAAACGTTACGATTCTTTGGGAGACTTCTCACGACCATGTAGGTGGCGACCATGTGGCGACAGTCTAGTCGCCTGTAATCGCCTAAAAAATACCGCCTACGTGGGACAGGCCCTTTACTGATTCAATATCCATAAAGTTTAAGAAGGAACTGCAGAAGCTGGAAAAAAACCAAGGTAGATAAGAAACGCTGAAGAAATTCAGCGGGTGAGGCACCATCTACGGAGCGAAGGAATAGGCGACGATTCGGGTCGAGACGTCCGTCGGCAGAAAGGTCACCTATTCCTTCGCTCCACAGACAATATCCATAAAGGGCCTGAACATCGGGCCACCCGTAGCGGCAACTGCGGAGAGCTCAAAGGCCCCGACCATGGTTGAAGAACGAGGAAGAGGACGGAACTTTACTGCCTTCCCTCACTGTGGGAAACGTTGATTCCACTGTGCGGGGATGTTCATGTCCAACTCTATCGTGCGTTGTGTTCTGTTTATTTGTATGGCTGTACGGTAACTCAAATCACACTGTACTAACTGGTGCATGTGACAATAAACGTTAAGGGCCTGTCCCACTTTCACGACCTAGTTCACGACCTCTGCCGAGTTTGGCCTTGACTCATACTCACAGCATGGTGGTCACCAGGTCGTAGGTAGGTCGTGATGCTAGTCGTAGGTACTCGTGGCATCAAGTAGGTTCGGGGCGTTTTTAGTTTAAGAAAACTTTTTCACCCAGAGAGTTGTGAATTTATGGAATTCCCTGCCTCAGAGGGCAGTGGAGGCCAAATCACTGGATGGATTTAAGAGTTAGATAGAGCTCTAGGGGCTAGTGGAGTCAAGGGATATGGGGGGAAGGCAGGCACGGGTTATTGATAGGGGACGATCAGCCAAGATCACAAATGAATGGCAGTGCAGGCTCGAAGGGCCGAATGGCCTCCTCCTGCACCTATTTTCTATGTTTCTAGCCTGATGAAAAATGTCCAGGAGTAAAAAAGGTGGTGAATTGGGTCGTGAACTTGAACTTGAAGATACACTGGCGACATTCAGACAGTGGAAACATGCTTGCCTGAGTAACCCTGGGTCTCTCTCGCAGAGAGAGACCCAGGGTTACTCAGGCAAGCATGTCTCTCCTCATGTCCCCATTTTGAGTGCAACCGGCCACAAGAGAACTATCCTAGTTCCTCCGAGCAACGTTCCCGCCCTCCTGGCTTCTCGGCAATCGCGCTGGCAACCTCGTATCCTGCTGTCGGGACACCAACCTTCCCTCTCAACGTCAGGCGAGACAAAGGAGACAGTGTGCTCGGCTTCAGGGAACCATACCCCGGTCTGCAGTCGTACAGGGCCCTGGTGTGGCCACACCTGGAGTATTGTGTGCAGTTTTGGTCCCCCAATTTGAGGAAGGACATTCTTGCTATTGAGGGTAGGTTCACCAGGTTAATTCCCGGGATGGCGGGACTGTCATATGCTGAGAGAATGGAGCGGCTGGGCTTGTACACTCTGGAGTTTAGAAGGATGAGAGGGGATCTAATTGAAACATATAAGATTGTTAAGGGTTTGGACACGCTAGAGGCAGGAAACATGTTCCCGATGTTGGGGGAGTCCAGAACCAGGGGCCACAGTTTAAGAATAAGGTGTAAGCCATTTAGAACGGAGATGAGGAAACACTTTTTCCTCACAGAGAGTGGTGAGTCTGTGGAATTCTCTACCTCAGAGGGCGGTGGAGGCAGGTTCTCTGGATGCTTTCAAGAGAGAGCTAGATAGCTCAATGTTATCATGGCATCAGCCATGATCACGTTGAATGGCGGTGCTGGCTTGAAGGGCCGAATGGCCTACTCCTGCACCTGTTGTTTGCATTGACGGTGGCAAAGTAGAGATGGTTGAAAGCTTCAAGTTCCCAGGAGTCAATATCACCAACAACTTTTCCTGGACCAGCCATATTGAAGCAACGACCAAGAAAGCACACCGACGCCTCTACATCCTTGGAAGGCTTAGGAAGTTCGGCATGTCCCCAACAACTCTCCCCAACTTCTACAGATGCGCCGCGGAAAGCATTTTATCGGGATGCATCAGTTTGGGAACAGCTCCATCCAAGACCGCAAGAAATCGCAGAGAATTGTGGCCGCAGCCCAGACCGTCACACAAACCAACCTCCCTCCCTTCCATCGACTCCATCTACACCTCACGCTGCCTCGGCAAGGCCAGCAGCATCATCACGGACCAGTCTCACCCCCGGCCACTCCCTCTTCTCCCCTCTCCCATCGGGCAAGAGGTACAGAAGTGTGAAAACGCACGCACACACCTCCAGATTCAGGGACAGTTTCTTCCCGGCTGTTAGCAGGCAACTGAACTGTCCTCTCACCAACGAGAGAGCGGTCCTGACCTCCCATCCACCTCATTGGAGACCCTCGGACTAACTTTGCTCAGGTTTTACCTTGCACGAAACATTAGTTCCTTCATCCAATATCTGTACACTGTGGAAGGTTCGATTGTAATCACGTATTGTCTTTCCGCTGACTGGATAGCACGCAACAAAAAACGCATTTTGCTGCACGTGACAATAAAATGAAGTAAACCGAATCTCCCCCGCAGCCTGTGAGCGATGTTCATAGCCCATGGAGAGCTGAGAACAACACAATTCTCATGCTTATATAAGGGTTCGGCCTGGTCTCTGCATTCCGCGCCTCTGTGGATGGAGCCAAATGATCTGAACGTTGTTTTACCATGTTGACTGAGCGGTAAATATTGCGAATGAGGGGGGAGAGATGCAACGAGGAAGGAACGTCCAGAGGTTGCGGGCCGAGCCAGTTGAAAGCAGGGCCGCAACCGGGATCAGTGGGTTCACTTGAGAGTGACTAGTATTTAACAGCGCTGATAATACCTTGCTCCAGATAAAGGACAGAGCCATGCCATAACCTGGTAACCACGGCAACCATTCCCAGCCCCAAGGGTCAACAGCAGCCTAGTGTTTGGAGCCGCCTCGGAAGGAACTGCAGATGCTGGTTTACACCGAAGATAGACACAACTTGCTGGAGCAACTCAGCGGGACGGGGCAGCATCAGTGGAGAGGAGGAACGGGTGACGTTTCGGCATCGAGGCCCTCCTTCAGACCAGACTGAAGAAGGGCCTCGACCCGAAACGTCACCTATCCATGTTCTCCACAGATGCTGCCTGACCCGCTGAGTTACTCCAGCACTCTGTGAAACGTCACCTATCCATGTTCTCCACAGATGCTGCCTGGCCCGCTGAGTTACTCCAGCACACTGTGAAACGTCACCTATCCATGTTCTCCACAGATGCTGCCTGACCCGCTGAGTTACTCCAGCACTCTGTGAAACGTCACCTATCCATGTTCTCCACAGATGCTGCCTGACCCGCTGAGTTACTCCAGCACTCTGTGAAACGTCACCTATCCATGTTCTCCACAGATGCTGCCTGACCCGCTGAGTTACTCCAGCACTCTGTGAAACGTCACCTATCCATGTTCTCCACAGATGCTGCCTGACCCGCTGAGTTACTCCAGCACACTGTGAAACGTCACCTATCCATGTTCTCCACAGATGCTGCCTGACCCGCTGAGTTGCTCCAGCACTCTGTGAAACGTCACCTATCCATGTTCTCCACAGATGCTGCCTGACCCGCTGAGTTACTCCAGCACACTGTGAAACGTCACCTATCCATGTTCTCCACAGATGCTGCCTGACCCGCTGAGTTACTCCAGCACTCTGTGAAACGTCACCTATCCATGTTCTCCACAGAAGCTGCCTGACCCGCTGAGTTACTCCAGCACTCTGTGAAACGTCACCTATCCACGTTCTCCACAGATGCTGCCTGACCCGCTGAGTTACTCCAGCACTCTGTGAAACGTCCCCTATCCATGTTCTCCACAGATGCTGCCTGACCCGCTGAGTTACTCCAGCACTCTGTGAAACGTCACCTATCCATGTTCTCCACAGATGGCAGGAAATACAGACAGACTAAAATACAGAGAACGATTGCCAACTACCGTAAGTGGATGTAATAACCGTGCCATTTATCATTTATATATGCACATATATTATGTATTTATTGCATTTTAAAATGCTGCATTATTAATTACTGGCGCAGCGGTAGAGACCCCAGGCTCCATCCCGACTACGGGTGCCGTCTGTACGGAGTTTGCACGTTCTCCCCGTGACCTGCGTGGGTTATCTCCGGGTGATCCGGTTTCCTCCCACACTCCAAAGACGTGCGGGTTTGCAGGGCAATTGGCTTGGTGTCAATGTAAATTATCCCTTGTGTGTGTTGGATAGTGTTAGTATCATAAGGTCATAAGTGATAGGAGCACAATTAGGCCATTCAGCCCATCGAGTCTAGTCCGCCATTCAATCATGGCTGATCTATCTCTCCCTCCCAACCCCATTCTCCTGCCTTCTCCCCATAACCCCTGAATGTGCGGGGGATCGCTGGTCGGCACGGACCCGGTGGGCCGAAGGGCCTGTTTCCGCCCTGTATTTCTAAACTGGACAAAACCGAACTAATACAGTTTCCTCGTCTTTGTTTTTTTAGAACGGAGACGAGGAAACACTTTTTCTCACAGAGTGGTGAGTCTGTGGAATTCTCTGCCTCAGAGGGCGGTGGATGCCGGTTCCTCTGGATGCTTTCAAGAGAGAGCTAGATAGGGCTGTTAAAGATAGCGGAGTCAGGGGATATGGGGAGAAGGCAGGAACGGGATACTGATTGGGGATGATCAGCCATGATCACATTGAATGGCGGTGCTGGCTCGAAGGGCCGAATGGCCTCCTCCTGCACATATTGTCTATTTTCTATTGTCTATTAATACGTCTGGTGTTGATATGACTCGATCAAAACATCCAATAATATACTGCGTTATTCATTTAACACACTATGACATTGTTCTCTGTGTAATCATGTCATTACAGCTTTCTGATTGCTCTCATTTACTTTCTCTGAGTCTCACTGTTTCGCTTCTCGCACCTCAAGCCCCCACATGCTCCTCCCTTGCCCACCTTCCCCTTCCCCCGCATCCAACTCTTCCTCACCCCCCCACCCCCCGGTCTCCCTCTCTCCGTCTCCCTCTCTCCCCCCCTCCCTCCCCCTCCCTCTCTCCCCCCTCTCTCCCCCGTCTCCCTCCCTCTCTCTCCCCCTCTCCCTCTCTCCCCCTGTCCCTCAACCACTATCTCCCCCTCCCTCTCTCCCCCCTCTCCCTCTGTCCCTCTCCCACTATCCTCCCTCCCTCTATCTCTCCCTCCCTCTCCCTCCCTCCCTCTCCCTCTCTTCCCCCTCCCTCCCTCTCCCTCTCCCTCCCCATCTCCCTCTCCCTCTCTCCCCCCCTCTCCCTCTCCCGCTGCCTCCCTCTCACCCCCGCTCCCTCTCCCTCCCCCTCTCCCTCTCTCCCCCTGTCTGTCTACCACTATCCCCCCCTCCCTCTCCCTCCCCCCTCTCCCTCTCTCCCCCCTCCCTCTCTTCTCCCTCCCTCCCTCTCCCTCCCTCCCTCTCCCTCTCTCCCCCCTCTCCCCCCCTCTTCCTCTTTCCCCCCTCCATCCCTCTCCTTCTCTCCGCCCTCCCTCCCTCTCCCTCTGTCCCCCCTCTCCCTCTCCCTCCCCCTGTCCCTCTACCACTATCCCCTCTCCCTCTCCCTCTCTCACCCCTTCTCCCTCTCTCCCCCCTCTCCCTCTCCCTCTCTCCACCCTATCCCTCTCCCCGTCCCTCTCCCACTATCCCCCCTCTCCCTCTCTCCCCTCCCCTCTCCCTCTCTCCCCCCTTCCTCTCCATCTCCCTCTCTCCCCATGCCCATCCTCACAATCTCGCTCTCTGAAAGGCTACAAGTGGCCGGGAAGGAATCCGTTGCGACTATTTCACCTAATCCTAGCCCCCCCCCCCCCCCCCCCACTCCGCACAATCTACCTCCACCTCATTGGAGACCCTCGGACTATTCTTGATCGGACTTTACTGGCTTTACCTTGCACTAAACGTTATTCCCTTAACATGTATCTGTACACTGTGGACGGTTCCATTGTAATCATGTACTGTCTTTCCGCTGAAGATATAGGCACAAAAAGCTGGAGTAACTCAGCGGGATGGGCAGCATCTCTGGCGAGAAGGAATGGGTGATGTTTCAGGTTGAGACCCTCCTTCAGATGCAACAAAAGCTTTTCACTGTACCTCGGTACACGTGACAATAAACTCAAACTAAACAAGCTAAACTCAGCAATCAGTCCCCTCTCAATGTTCTCCACAGATGCTGCCTGACCCGCTGAATTACTCCAGCACTCTGTGAAACGTCACCTATCCATGTTCTCCACAGATGCTGCCTGACCCGCTGAGTTACTCCAGCACTCTGTGAAACGTCACCTATCCATGTTCTCCACAGATGCTGCCTGACCCGCTGAGTTACTCCAGCACTCTGTGAAACGTCACCTATCCATGTTCTCCACAGATGCTGCCTGACCCGCTGAGTTACTCCAGCACTCTGTGAAACGTCACCTATCCATGTTCTCCACAGACGCTGCCTGACCCACTGAGTTACTCCAGCACTCTGTGAAACGTCACCTATCCATGTTCTCCACAGACGCTGCCTGACCCGCTGAGTTACTCCAGTACTCTGTGAAACGTCACCTATCCACGTTCTCCACAGATGCTGCCTGACCCGCTGAGCCACATCTAGTTTCTCACCACAGCCACCTGAGCATTCTGCACTCCTGTTCTCCCACCTTCCCATCTCTGAATGTATCTGCACTTCAATTGGCACTCTTCCATCCAGTGCTCTCTCAGTCTCACACAGGGTCGACCTATCTCACCAGGTAACACATGCACCCCTGGTGCACAGGTTCAAGATACACTCTGTGGACTCTGGCACAGAAATTTGGCCTGCCATAACACTGGGGAAGAAATTAGAAACATAGAAACATAGAAAATAGGTGCAGGGGGAGGCCATTCGGCCCTTCGTGCCAGCACTGCCATTCATTGTGATCATGGCTGATCGTCCCCAATCAATAACCCGTGCCTGCCTTCCCCCCATATCCCTTGATTCCACCCGCCCCTAGAGCTCTATCTAACTCTCTCTTAATCCATCCAGTGATTTGGCCTCCACCGCCCTCTGGGGCAGGGAGTTCCACAAATTCACAACTCTCTGGGTGAAAACGTTTTTTCTCACCTCGGTCTTAAATGGCCTCCCCTTTATTCTAAGACTGTGGCCCCTGGTTCTGGACTTGCCCAACATTGGGAACATTTTTCCTGCATTTAGCTTGTCCAGTCCTTTTTCTAATTTTATACGTTTTTATAAGATTCCCCCTCATCCTTTTACACTCCAGTGAATACAAGCCTAGTCTTTTCAATCTTTCCTCATATGACAGTCCCGCCATTCCAGGGGTCAATCTGGTGAACCTGCGCTGCACTGCCTCAATCACAAGGATGTCCTTCCTCAAATTAGGAGACCAAAACTATACCAGTTGGACCAAAGATAGACAGATTGTTGATTAGTACGGGTGTCTGGGTTTATGCGGACAAGGCAGGAGAATGGGATTGGGAGGGAGAGATAGATCGGCCATGATTGAATGGCAGAGTAGACAGTTGTGTTTCTAGATACAGTGTGGAAACAGCCCCTTCGGCCCACGGAGTCTGCGTCGACCAGCAGTCCCCGCACACTAACACTATCATACACACTGGGGACAATTTAACAGAAGCCAATTAACCTCCAAACCTGTACATCTTTAGAGTGCGGAGAAAACCCACGCAGGTCACGGGGAGAACGTACAGACTCCGTACGGACAGCGCCCGTAGTCACGATGGAACCCGGGTCTCTGGCGCTGTGAGGCAGCAACTCTACCGCTGGGCCACCGTACCGCCAGTGCTTGATGGGCTGAATGGCCTAATTCGGCAGTCAGCCGGGTGGCGCAGCGGGTAGAACCACTGCCTCACAGCACCGGAGAGCCGGGTTCGATCCTGGCCTCGGGTGCTGTTTGCACGCTCTTCCTGTGCCCCGGTTTCCTCCCACGTCCAAAAGACGTGCGGGTTTGTCGGTTAATTGGCTTCTGTAAACGTCACCCACTCCTTCTCTCCGGAGATGCTGCCTGACCCGTTGAGTTACTCCAGCTTTTTGTGTCCATCTTCCGAAACTAAAGGCAATGCGGCCTCCACACATCAAGGCAACTGTGTCTGCTGCTCATCAACAACATGCTGTAACTCGCAGTACAGAGCCCTGATCCCTCGTCACAGGCGCTATCAAAATGCAGGGACATGTTGCAACAGGATCAGTCGTGCCCTCATCCATTGAGGCAGCGATTATAAGAGTCAGGAAGTCACAATGCTGCTTTGTAGCACTTTGGTAAGGCCACATTGCCATAGACGATTCGAAGATAGACACAAAACGCTGGAGTAACTCAGCGGGTCAGGCAGCATCTCTGGAGAGAAGGAACGCGTGGCGTTTCAGGTCGAGACCCTTCTTCAGTTCAGTTTAGTTTATTGTCACGTGTACCGAGGTACAGTGAAAAGCTTTTGTTGCGGGCTAACCAGTCAAAGACGGCACGGTGGCGCTTTGGTAGAGCTGCTGCCTCACAGCGCCAGAGACATGGGTTCGATCCCGACCACGGGTGCTGTCAGTACGGAGTTTGCACGTTCTCCCCATGACCTGCGTGGGTTTTCTCCGCGTGCTCCGGTTTCCTCCCGCACTCCAAAGACATGCAGATTTGCAGGTTAATTGACCTGGTATAAATGTAAATTGTCCCTGGTGTGTGTAGGATAGTGTTAGTGTGCGGGGATCGCTGGTCTGTGTGGGCTCGATGGGCCGAAGGGCATGTTTCCGTGCTGTATGTCTAAACTAAACTAAAGCTATACGTGAATACAATCAAGCCGTCCGCATTGCACAGATACAGGATGAACGGGGACAATATTTAGTGCAAAGATATAATATTGAAGATGAGGTCCGATCAAAGATAGTCCGAGGGTCACCAATGAGGTAGACGGGAGGTCAGGACCGCTCTCTAGTTGGTGAGAGGACGGTTCAGTTGCCTGATAACAGCCGGGAAGAAACTGTCCCTGAATCTGGAGGTGTGGGTTTTCAAACTGCTGTCCCTTTTGCCTCATGGGAGACATATGTGGAGTATTGCGTGCGGTTCTGGGCGCCCCCATTACAAGAAGGATGTGGGGGCTTTGGAGAGGGTGCAGAGGAGGTTCACCAGAACGCTGCCGGGATTAGAGGGTTCCAGCTACAGGGAGAGGCTGGACAGACTTGGATTGCTTTGTCAGAACACAGAACATAGAACAGTGCAGCACAGGAACAGGCCCTTCGGCCCACAATGTCTGTGTTGAACATGGTGCCACGTTAATCTGCCTGCATGGCTGTAAATCCAAAGGGTTTCTACAGCTATATTAATAGCAAAAGGATAACGAGGGATAAAATTGGACCATTAGAGAGCCAGAATGGACAGCTATCTGCAGAGCCAAAAGAGATGGGGGAGATATTGAACAATTTCTTTTCTTCGGTATTCACCAAGGAGAAGGATATTGAACTCTGTGAGGTAAGGGAAAAAAGTAGAGTAGCTATGGAAACTATGAGATTCAAAGAGGAGGAAGTACTGAAAATGTAAAAGTGGATAAGTCTCCAGGTCCTGACAGGATATTCCCTAGGACATTGAGGGAAGTTAGTGTAGAAATAGCAGGGGCTATGACAGAAATATTTCAGATGTCATTAGAAACGGGAATAGTGCCGGAGGATTGGCGTACTGCGCATGTTGTTCCATTGTTTAAAAAGGGTTCAAAGAATAAACCTAGCAATTATAGATCTGTTAGTTTGACGTCAGTGGTGGGCAAATTAATGGAAAGGATACTTAGAGATAATATATATAAGCATCTGGATAAACAGCGTCTGATCAAGAACAGTCAACATGGATTTGTGCCTGGAAGGTCATGTTTGACAAACCTTCTTGAATTTTTTGAAGAGGTTACTAGGGAAATTGATGAGGGTAAAGCAGTGGATGTTGTCTATATGGATTTCAGTAAGGCCTTTGACAAGGTTCCCCATGGAAGGTTGGTTAAGAAGGTTCAATCTTTGGGTGTTAATGGCGGAGTAGCAAGATGGATTCAACAGTGGCTGAATGGGAGATGCCAGAGAGTAATGGTGGATGGCTGTTTGTCAGGTTGGAAGCCGGTGACCAGTGGGGTGCCTCAGGGATCTGTGTTGCGTCCACTGTTGTTTGTCATGTACATCAATGATCTAGATGATGGGGTGGAAAATTGGATAAGTAAGTATGCAGATGATACTAAGATAGGTGGTGCTGTGGACAATGAAGTAGATTTTCAAAGTCTACAGAGAGATTTGGGCCATTTGGAAGAGTGGGCTGAAAGATGGCAGATGGAGTTTAATGCTGATAAGTGTGAGGTGCCACATCTTGGCAGGACAAATCAAAATAGGATGTACATGGTAAATGGTAGGGAATTGAGGAATGCTGTGGAAAAGAGGGATCTAGGAATAACTGTGCATAGTTCCCTGAAGGTGGAATCGCATGTAGATAGGGTGGTAAAGAAAGCTTTTGGTGTGCTGGCCTTTATAAATCAGAGCATTGAATATAGGAGTAGGGAAGTAATGTTAAAATTGTACAAGGCATTGGTGAGACCAATTCTGGAGTATGGTGTACAATTTTGGTCGCCTAATTATAGGAAGGATGTCAACAAAATAGAGAGAGTACAGAGGAGATTTACTAGAATGTTGCCTGGGTTCCAGCAACTAAGTTACAGAGAAAGGTTGAACAAGTTAGGTCTTTATTCTTTGGAGCGCAGAAAGTTAAGGGGGGACTTGATTGAGGTCTTTAAAATGATGAAAGGGATAGACAGAGTTGACGTGGATTAGCTTTTCCCATTGAGGGTAGGGAAGATTCAAACAAGAGGGCATGACATGAGAATTAAGGGACAGAAGTTTAGGGGTAACATGCGGGGGAACTTCTTTACTCAGAGAGTGGTGGCTGTGTGGAATGATCTTCCTGCAGAAGTGGTGGAGGCAGGATCGATTTTAACATTTAAAAGTAAAGTGGATAGGTATATGGACGGGAAGGGAATGGAGGGGTATGGTCTGAGTGCAGGTAGATGGGACTAGGGGAAAATAAATGGTCGGCACGGACTGGAAGGGCCGAGAAGGCCTGTTTCCGTGCTGTAATTGTTATATGGTTATATGGTTATCATCTACAATCAGTACCCCGTTCCTGCCTTCTCCCCATATCCCCCTGACTCTGCTATCTTTCAGAGCTCTCCCTTGAAAGCATCAAGAGGACCGGCCTCCTCCGCCCTCTGAGGCAGAGAATTCCTCAGGCTCACAACTCCCTGTGTGAAATCGGGAGGCATTTTGCTCAAAATGCTCTTTCTTTGGACAATTCGTTTCGCTTCAAGCAGGCAACGTGAAGTCAGCGCCCCTTTAATTGGGGGCACCCCTTTAATTGGGGGCGGCACGATTGGGCAGCGGCATGGCTAATTAACGGGCTTCAGCTGTACCCGAGTTGCCAGGCCAGTGTCACACAAACAGCAAAAGGGCACCGAGTGCTTCCGATTTCGACACGGGGTCAGGCAAGGCCCTCGGGCTGCTCGTTGTCTGCACCGACCTTTGACCCCCAGGCTGCGGCCGGCTTTTTGTGCCGAGTAATTATTCTCAGCCTTTCACAGCGTGCCGATGACAAAAAAGGTTTTGTCCGTGAGCTCCCCAACTGTAAGTGAGCCACACAAAGCCTCCACACAGACAGCTCATTTAGCACCGTTCAGTGGCAGTCTCACCAACAATAGGGAAGGGAGCGAGCACTTTAAACAGGACGCCAGGCCTTAAATGAACCACTATGCTTGTCTCCAAACAGTTCCAACTTCTCTGCTTCTTGTCACAGCATCTATTGGACTTACAACAAACCAAAACAACCCTTCACGTCTGCTATTGAAACCAGGGGCCACGGGTGCAGAAGGACACAGAGTGCTGGAGTAACTCAGCGGGTCAGGCAGCATCTGTGGAGAACATGGATAGGTGACGTTTCACAGAGTGCTGGAGTAACTCAGCGGGTCAGGCAGCATCTGTGGAGAACATGGATAGGTGACGTTTCACAGAGTGCTGGAGTAACTCAGCGGGTCAGGCAGCATCTGTGGAGAACATGGATAGGTGACGTTTCACAGAGTGCTGGAGTAACTCAGCGGGTCAGGCAGCATCTGTGGAGAACATGGATAGGTGACGTTTCACAGAGTGCTGGAGTAACTCAGAGGGTCAGGCAGCATCTGTGGAGAACATGGATAGGTGACGTTTCACAGAGTGCTGGAGTAACTCAGCGGGTCAGGCAGCATCTGTGGAGAACATGGATAGGTGACGTTTCACAGAGTGCTGGAGTAACTCAGCGGGTCAGGCAGCATCTGTGGAGAACATGGATAGGTGACGTTTCACAGAGTGCTGGAGTAACTCAGCGGGTCAGGCAGCATCTGTGGAGAACATGGATAGGTGATGTTTCACAGAGTGCTGGAATAACTCAGCGGGTCAGGCAGCATCTGTGGAGAACATGGATAGGTGACGTTTCACAGAGTGCTGGAGTAACTCAGCGGGTCAGGCAGCATCTGTGGAGAACATGGATAGGTGACGTTTCACAGAGTGCTGGAGTAACTCAGCGGGTCAGGCAGCATCTGTGGAGAACATGGATGGGTGACGTTTCACAGAGTGCTGGAGTAACTCAGCGGGTCAGGCAGCATCTGTGGAGAACATGGATAGGTGACGTTTCGGTTCGGGACACTTCTGTGTCGGAAATGTAGAAAGAAAACACGCTTACACATCCCTATTCTCGCCTGGATGCAGAAGAGACCGAACGGGGAGAAATCTCTTGGTTCCAGGAAGTTCTTGGAAGTTCAAAGTTCATAGGTCAGGCTTGATTTCACATGATCCCGGGCCATTCATTTACAGAATGCCAGACAGTTGGGAAGATTTGTATTAACAGGCTCCCAAAATGAGCTAATGTATGGGCTGGCGTCAGCCTTAGGCATTCTGATCAAGCTTGAACAGGTTAGCGGTGCAGTGTATGGAGTTCATTCGGAAGGAGGTGCGTTTAGGCAGCAGAGACAGAGAGGATCTCTCCCCGCACCGGGTATCAGCAGCTCACCAAGTTCTGCCATCAGAGATCAGAGTTTAGGCCGGCACGGTGGCGCAGCGTTGGAGTTGCCGCATCACGGCGCCAGAGACCCGGGTTCCATCCCGACTACGGGTGCTGCCTGTACGGAGTTTGCACGTTCTCCCCGTGACCTGCGTGGGTTTTCTCCGGGCGCTCCGGTTTCCTCCCACACTCCAAAGACGTGTGGGTTTGTAGGTTAATTAGCTCTAGGGGCTAGTGGAGTCAAGGGATGCGGGGAGAAGGCAGGCACGGGTTATTGATAGGGGATGATCAGCCATGATCACATTGAATGGCGGTGCTGGCTCGAAGGGCCGAATGGCCTCCGCCTGCACCTATTTCTATGTTTCTAATTGGCTTCTGTAAATTGTAAATTGTCGCTAGTGTGTGTGTGTAGGATAGCGATAGTGTGCGGGGCTCGCTGGTCGGCGCGGACCCGATGGGCCGAAGGGCCTGTTTCCGCGCTGTATATCTAAACTAAACGATCTAGTCTTTGACATTTCCACCTTGGAAAAAATAGTTCTGACTGCCTGTCCTATCTATGCCTCTATCAGAACCCCCCCTCCCAAACTAAAAAACACTCCAGAGAAGTCATGGTTAAATGCCTAAAAGCACAGATGTATCTGGACTTTCCAATATGAAATGGGGGTGTATCTGTCGAGAAAGCACACAAAAAACTCTCTGGCACCAGATGACAAAGAAAAACCTGAAGAGCAGTGTCAAAAATACTTGGAGAGACACACTAAACGCTGGAGTAACTCAGCGGGACAGGCAGCATCTCTGGAGAGAAGGAATGTGTGACGTTTCGGGTCTGAAGGAGGGTCTCGACCCGAAACGCCACCCATTCCTTCTCTCCAGAGATGCTGCCTGTCCTGCTGAGTCACTCCAGCATTTTTGTGCCTATCTTGGGTTTGAACCAGCACCTGCAGTTCCTTCCGACACGTTAAAAATGCTCAGATTATTTTCCATTCAGAGTGCTGAGAAAGCAAGGCCAAACATTAATTGGATGGGCCCAAGGCAAGCTCTCACTTAGATATGCAAAGCTCTGTCAATATTCCCTCTACAGCGCCAATTCATTTTTATCCTTTGATCTTTCAGCAGATATATTATATTTGTTAATGGCAACAAATGATCATGATGCAAGTTCTAGTTTAGGTTACAGATGCAGCGCGGAAACAGGCCCTTCGGCCCACCGAGTCCGCGCCGACCAGCGATCCCCGCACACTAACACTATCCTACACACACAAGGGACAGTTATTTTAACATTTATACCAAGCCAATTAACCTACAAACCTGCACGTCTTTAGAGTGTGGGAGGAAACCGGAGCACCCGGAGAAAACCCACGCAGGTCACGGGGAGAACGTGCAAATTCCGTACAGGCAGCACCCGTAGTCGGATCGAACACCCGAAGTGTACTCTCTGATAGACTGCGGGCAAGTCCAGCATTTGTTGGCCACCCCTAATGGCCCGCTTTGAGAAGGTGGGGGTGAGCCGCCATCTTGAAACCGCTGCAGTCCTTCTGGTGAAGGGGGCTCCGGAGCGCTGGTGGGGAGAGTTGCAGGAGTTAGAGCCAGTGACGGTGAAGGAAGTCAGGATGGTGCGCGACTGGGAAGGGAACCTGCAGGCGGTGGTGACACAAGGAACTGCAGATACTGGGTTGCACAAGAAAAAAGACACAAAGTGCTGGAGTTACGGCGCAGC
>OY740821.1:7669418-7684418 GCA_963514005.1 Raja brachyura | reverse complement strand
TGCTTGTTCTCCCCGTGACCTGCGTGGGTTTTCTCCGGGATCTCCGGTCTCCTCACACACTCTAAACACTTGCGGGTTTGTAGGCTAATCGGTCACTCTGTAAATTGCCCCCTTAGAGTGTAGGGAGTGGATGAGAAAGTGGGATAACACAGAACTAGTGTGAACAGGTAATCGATGGACGGCATGGACTCATTGGGCTGAAGGGCCTGTTTCCGTGCTGTATCTGTAAAAAGTACAACTAGACTTCAATGTTCTATGTTCAGTTTCTCTCTCCACAGCTACTGCCTGACCTGCTGAGTGTTTGGAGGATTTTATTTGCCATTTAGCCAGTCCTGACCGAAGGCATTGTGGCTGGTGCAGTTATTTCAAACGCTGCAGTCTAACTTCAAATGAACTAAGATCAAATGACAGTCATAAAATTGCCTTCATTCACGTCCCCAATCTCACAACATCTTGACTTCACAGTTTAAAGATACAGTGTGGAAACAGGCCCTTCGGCCCACCGAGTCCGTGCCGACCAGCGATCCCCGCACACTAACACTGTCCCACACACACTGGGACAATTTACAATTTACCACAGCTAATTAACTTACAAACCTGTACATCTTTAGAGTGTGGGAGGAAACCGGAGCACCCGGAAAAAACCCACGCGGGTCACAGGGAGAACATGCAAACTCCGTACAGACAGCGCCTGAAGTCAGCATGGAACCCGGGTCTCTGGCGCTGTGAGGCAGCAACTCTACCGCTGCACCACCGTGACGCCCTTATCTGTTCCATATAGTTTCAATTGTTAATTAGGGAATTAATTTGATCATCTCATCTTTCCGGCTTTTAAAACTTACAAAAGATAAGTCCATTATTTTATTCCTTCCGGTTAAAGGCTGGTAGCATTTTTTTGTGATGGAAGGCACTTGATCACAAAATCCTTACAGCAACTTACGCAAAAGCCTGAACATGCCAGTTTAGAAGGATGAGCGGAGACCTCATTGATACTTACCGAATAGTGAAAGGCCTGGATAGAGTGGGTGTGGAGAGGATGTTTCCACAAGTGGGAGAGTCTAGGACCAGAGGGCACAGCCTCAGAATTAAAGGATGTTCTTTTAGGAAGGAGATGAGGAGGAATTTCTTTAGTCAGAGGGCGGTGAATCAGTGGGATTCACTCACAGACGGCTGTGGAGGCCAAGTCATTGGATATTTTTAAGGCGGAGATAGATAGATTCTTGATTAGTACGGGTGTCAGAGGTTATGGGGAGAAGGCAGGAGAATGGGGTTAGGAGGGAGAGATCGTGATCAATCAGGCATGATTGAATGGTGGAGTAGGCTTGATGGGCCAAATGGCCTAATTCACCTCCTATCACTTATGAACTTGTACAGAAGTTCTGTCCACCTTATAAACGGCCGGAGTCGTACAACGACTCTGAAATAGGCCAAGGGAGACACAAGGAACTGCTGGAATTGTGAATAAAACACAAAGTGCTGGAGTAACTCAGCGGGCCAGGCAGCATCTGTGGAGGACGTGGTTAGGCAATGTTTCAGGTCGGGACCCTTCTTCACACTCATGGATTGTTCGATGTACAAACACAGAATGGATTGCGTTGTTTACAAATAGTCCTGACCCGCTGAGTTACTCCAGCACTCTGTGAAACGTCACCTATCCATGTTCTCCACAGATGCTGCCTGACCCGCTGAGTTACTCCAGCACTCTGTGAAACGTCACCTATCCATGTTCTCCACAGATGCTGCCTGACCCGCTGAGTTACTCCAGCACTCTGTGAAACGTCACCTATCCATGTTCTCCACAGATGCTGCCTGACCCACTGAGTTACTCCAGCACTCTGTGAAACGTCACCTATCCATGTTCTCCACAGATGCTGCCTGACCCGCTGAGTTACTCCAGCACTCTGTGAAACGTCACCTATCCATGTTCTCCACAGATGCTGCCTGACCCGCTGAGTTACTCCAGCACTCTGTGAAACGTCACCTATCCATGTTCTCCACAGATGCTGCCTGACCCGCTGAGTTACTCCAGCACTCTGTGAAACGTCACCTATCCATGTTCTCCACAGATGCTGCCTGACCCGCTGAGTTACTCCAGCACTCTGTGAAACGTCACCTATCCATGTTCTCCACAGATGCTGCCTGACCCGCTGAGTTACTCCAGCACTCTGTGAAACGTCATCTATCCATGTTCTCCACAGATGCTGCCTGACCCGCTGAGTTACTCCAGCATTCTGTGTCTTTGTTTTTTAAACCAGAACCTGCAATTCCTCGTTTCCAATGCACAAAACGTCCTGGTTTTGCTTAATGTTCGCTGCCAGCTGAAGTTAATGGGCTGAACAGACCCGCTAAGCTGCCTAAGGGACTCACTCTATAATAAGGATCCATTATGAGTCTGAGCAAGCTAATGATGCAGAGGATTTTGCAATCAATGGATACAACAACGATTTCATGATTTATTTATTCATCTGCTTATTTAAAGACACGGCATGGAGACAGGCCCTTCGACCCACCGAGTCCGTGCCGACCAGCGATCACCCGTTCACACACTAGTTCTGTGTTATCACAGTTTCTCATCCACTCCCTACACACTAGCGGGCAATTATACAGAGTGGCCGATTAACCTACAAACCCGCACGTCTTTGCGATGCGGGAGGAAACCCACGTGGTTTAGTAAGTCAGTTTAGTTTAGAGATACAGAGCGGAAACAGGCCCTTCGGCCCACCGAATCTGCGCCGACCAGTGATCCCCGCACACTAACACTACCCTGCACATACGAGGGAGAGTTTACAATTATACCAAGCCAATTTTACTTCGAAGTCACGTGAGTGACTACGTGAAGACCCCGCCAGCACGCATGCGCGACATATCGTGGAACACACTGCGGAAGCGACAGTCGAGTGGAGCGCCGCTCCTCCAGCGTAAGTTTAAAAAAGCTACCGAAGGTAAGTCTTACCATTTCTGGTGAGCGTGGCGACTCGGTGTACTTTGTTTTCCAACTACGAAACAAGCACCATGGAGTCGAGAAAATCACGGAGAGCAGCGGCAAAATTCGCTGCTGTGGAAAGCAGCCAGCATTGTGCCGGCTTCTCGCCGCAACAGACCGCAGGTGTGCCGCGGTCCGCCGGCAAAACCACCCAGAAGTCGGACGGGACCATCGACTCGGCTGGGTCCGGACCCGAGGACACCCCGTTCGCGGATAGCGACGGCGGGCATCTTTCCCGCATGGAGCGGATGGTGGAGCAGTTACTCCAGCGTGACCTGCTAAGGCAGGGGCAGAGTCACGGTGGGTCCCCTCGCAGACCCACGGCAGGATCCTATCATGGACTGCCAAATGTCCCACCCTCTTCGCAGGGGAGCATTAGGGGTCAGAGCTGGGCTGACCCTGAAGAAGGGGCAATGGCTGAAGAGTTACCTGTGTCAGGGGTGCCAAGGTGTTGGGCATGGTTAATAAACATGCTGTACCAACCCAGAAAGGATTGCCGATACATCCAAAGCTGGCAGCCAGTATTAATTACATGGCTACAAACCAGCTGCAGGAGCAAGCCATAAACAACACGGCAGAGAAATACCTTGCTCCAGAGAACTGCATTTCTCTAAATGTGCCTGCAGTCAACAACCCCATCTGGGGCAACATGAGCCCATCTATAAGGAGCCAGGAGGTGAAACTCCAGAGAATCCTCAAACTGCTGGCTGCTGGAATCACAGCAGTGGCCAGAACAGCTGATGGGGTTGAGATGCCTGAAGAGCTACAAGACGCTCTAGCACTCCTGTGTAATACTCAATTTGAGATAAACAGCTACAGGAAGAGCATCATCAAGCCTGCACTTAATCCCAAATTTGCGGGATTATGCAGGACTAGGAGCACACAGCCGCCAACTTTGCTGTTTGGGAACAACCTCCCGAAGCAGGTAAAAGACCTGGATGAGGAGGCCAAGGCTATAGGCCTGATCAAGGTACCAAACACCTCTAAAACCCATTATCAGCAGCGGCAGCACCCCTACACATCCACTAGACAACGGTACTATGATAGACCATCTGGTGGTGAAAGCTCGAAGGCCGGCCCACCTGCACAGCGGTCTTTTTTAGACCATGGCCCAGCCCGGCCTTCTTGGAAAATGCGCCAACCCCACAACGCAGCAACACAATAACAGAAGAAACAAGGGCAGAGACAACCAACACAGCACCGGCGGTAACCATGGAGGTAGGTGGGTCTGGTTGCCTCAAAAACATTGCATGCCTAGATTCATCAAAAGTTGGTGGACGGTTGCACTTGTTTCATCATGTGTGGAGCACTTTTACCTCTGATCCTTACATACTCGGAAGTATTCAGGGTTACAAAATTGAATTTGTATACAAACTCCCCATCCCAGTTCAGCATTCGCCTAGCCAGAAGTTTACACTTTCACAAAAAGCGAGAACAGCAGGCCATGCTGAACTGTTAAGACTAAACGCAAAAGGGGTAATTGAGAAGACAATCAGAGAATCTCAAGAGATCGTATCAAATATATTTACAAAAAACAAAAAAGATGGCGGATGCCGCATCATTATAGAATTGACCGAACTAAATACTTCCATTCAGTATGCCCATTTTAAAATGGACACGTTTGTCACAGCCAAACAGCTAATATCTGATAGGTACTTCATGGCTTGCATCGATCTAAAGGATGCATACTATTCAGTACCTATACACAAGGATCATCGTAAATACCTAAAATTTGTCTGGATGGGAGAGCTTTGGCAGTATAAGGCCTTACCCAATGGGTTGTCATCAGCACCCAGGCTGTTTACAAAATTGTTAAAACCAGCTTTAGCTTATTTAAGGAAACATAACCATATTGTCATGGCTTACCTTGATGATATTCTCATTGTAGGTGAGAATTTGGAGATGGCTACATTGGCAGTATCAGGCACAAAACAACTTTTTCGAAAGCTGGGATTTATCATACATCCAGATAAATCAAAATTGGAACCCTCCACTACTATGGATTATTTGGGGTTCACTATCGACTCTGTGCTAATGTCTATCACCTTGCCACCTAAGAAAGTGGTGGACTTGATAGAAGCATGCAGAAGCCTCACTGGCATCAGGGAACCTTCTATACGGCAAGTAGCCAGAGTGATTGGGAAATTCGTGGCTGCATTCCCAGCAGCACAATTTGGACCACTCCGTTACCAAAACCTACAAAGAGCAAAAATTCTAGCTCTCAAAAATCATGCGGGCCATTTCGATAGGCCTATGAAACTACCAGGGAAGGCAAAATCCGTATTAAATTGGTGGATAGAAAATGCTCAGCATTGTTCTAATCCCATCACTATCACGAATACCTCGGTTACATTACAGACTGATGTCAGTGCTAAAGGTTGGGGAGCAACTAATACCACCACAAGTTGTGGTGGCAGATGGAGTGCACCAGAATTAACCCTGTTCAAAGCAGTAGGGATTAATTATCTAGAAATGTTGGGAGCATTTCATGGTCTCCGGGCCTACTGCTCAGATATGCACCATTTGCATGTACGATTACAAATTGATAATACCACAGTGGTGGCCTATATTAGTCATATGGGTGGAATAAAGTCGATATCATGTGATGAATTGACTAATAATATCTGGCACTGGTGTCTGGATAGAGAGATTTGGATCTCAGCCACTTACCTTCCAGGTAAACTAAATACAGTGGCAGACACCAGGTCACGCAAATTCAACGACAACACCGAATGGATGTTGGATCGGAAAGTGTTTACAGATATTATAGAACGTTATGGGACACCAGATATCGACCTTTTTGCATCCAGACTAAATCACCAACTTCCAACATATGTTGCTTGGGAACCAGACCCGGGGCAGCAGCGATGGACGCTTTCTCGCTACATTGGGGGGATTTGTTCTGCTATGCATTTCCCCCCTTCTGCCTCATCAGTCGGGTCTTGCAAAAAATTAAACAAGACTCCGCAATGAGTATTTTGGTTGTTCCCGACTGGCCTACCCAACCATGGTTCCCAGCAGTACAGAAGATGGCCACAGAACCCTGCATTCGGATCAACAAACGGCCGAGTTTGTTGGTACACCCTGTGACAGGGGAAAGTCATCCATGTCATGACCGCATGGATCTATTAATTTGCAGATTCTGAACAGGCCATTTCTGGACTACGGACTCTCCGACAGGACGATCAACGTCATCACAGCGTCATGCAGGGAGTCCACCAGAAGACAGTACCTGACATATGTCAGAAAATGGGAGTGTTCTGTACCAGGACGAACACTACATATGACTCAGCCACTATCACTGAAGTGTTGGAGTTTCTGGCCACCCTTCATTTCGATGAAGGATTGAGCTACAGTGCCATTAATTGTGCACGGAGTGCCCTATCTAATTACCTGGGCAGAGGGAGTGATCACCTGGCTATAGGATCACACCCACTGGTATCTAAACTAATGAGGGGAATATTTAACTCTAATCCCCCCAGGCCCAGATACACCCATACATGGGACATAGGCATAGTATTAACTATGCTTCGAGGATGGACACCTATATCGGGACTCACTCTGGATAAACTAACATATAAAATGGTTATGTTAATGGCACTTGTAAGTGCACAACGGGTCCAGCCCTTACATAAGCTAAGTATGAACACCATGTATATAACCAATGGCAAGATAACCTTCCTGATACAGGGGTTACTCAAACAAGATCGACCCGGTTCCTCTGGCCAGAAATTAGAATTTCTGGCCTATCCTGCAGATAGTCGGCTCTGCATTGTGACATATATTTTACGATATATAGAAGTCACCAAGAGTCTAAGAGGCACGGAGAGGGCTTTACTCATTAGCCACAAACTCCCTCATCATAAGGTCATAGTGCAAACCATTTCCAGATGGTTAAGGGTGGTATTGGGTGCGGCGGGGGTGGACACTAATGTTTTCAAATCTCACTCCACCAGGGCTGCATCCACATCGGCGGCTAGGATGATGGAAGTTCCTATGGACCACATCTTTGCACAGCGGGTTGGAGCAATGAAAAGACTTTCCAACGCTTCTATAATAAACCCGTGGCCGCTCCTGAGACATTTGCAGGAAAAATGTTAAGTTCTGTTACATAATTTACCCAATGTGGGGCATATATTTTAGGTATGAATAAATACCTTCTTTGTTTTTCAGCACAGTGTCATGTCTGAAATACGTTCATCCTCCTTTCCTAGCATGGCAGTGTGTGAGCATGGACTCGTTCCAGGGCATGAAATCACAGAGCTTTGAAATCTTCACGTAGTCACTCACGTGACTCCGAAGTAAAATAGTAAGATTAAATGAGAACTTACCAGTTTGAAGTTTGATCTTTATTTTATGAGGAGTTACGATGAGGGATTACGTGCCCTCCGCTCCCAAACCCTCTATTATAAAGTTCAACTGGTATGAAAGTTCTCTCTTATCTTACTATGTTAGTCTACGTTGACATCTGTGATTTCACACCACTGCTTTGAAGAATGTCGCGCATGCGTGCTGGCGGGGTCTTCATGTAATCCCTCATCGTAACTCCTCATAAAATAAAGATCAAACTTCAAACTGGTAAGTTCTCATTTAATCGTACTATTAAACTGCAAACCTGCACGCCTTTGGAGTGTGGGAGGAAACCGAAGATCTCGGAGAAAACCCACGCAGGTCACGGGGAGAGCGTGCAAACTCCATACAGGCAGCACCCCTGGTCAGGATTGAACCTGGGTCTCTGGCGCTGTGAGGCAGCGACTCTACCACTGCGCCACCGTGCTGTCCTAAACCATGTGGTCACAGGGAGAACATGCAAACTCCACACACACATACAGCACCCGAGGTCAGGATCGAACCCGGGTCTGTGGCTCCGTGAGGCAGTAAAGTCCAATCAAAGAGTCTGAGGGTCACCAATGAGGTAGATGGGAGGTCACGAGCGCTCTCCAGTTGGTGAGAGGACGGTTCAGTTGCCTGATAACAGCTGGGAAGAAACTGTCCCTGAATCTGGAGGTGTGCGTGCGTTCGTTTTCACACTTCTGTACCTCTTGCCCGATGGGAGAGGGGAGAAGAGGGAGTGGCCAGGGGTGAGACTGGTCCGTGATGATGCTGCTGGCCTTGCCGAGGCAGCGTGAGGTGTAGGTGGAGTCGATGGTGGGGTGTCTGGAGCTGTGTGATGGATGGACTGGGCTCTACAATGCCTCGCAGCCTGGGGCAGAGCTGTTCCCAAAACCTCGCTGTGCATGGGGCAGGGGGGCCGCAGAGAGGGGCTTAGGGGGTGCAAGAAGGTAGCTCGGCTCAAATAAGTTGAGCACAAAGCAACCAGGGTTAGCATTGGATGGAGACTCATTTATTCAACCACAATGAAGGAAAATCTTCTGGCCGATATGAGTAACCAGTTTCAACACCTTACAGCTGTTCCCCAACACATGATCACAGCCAGCGATTGATCCTTTGGCATCCAACGAGCAGGGCAGATGGCGTGAGCATCGTGCTGTCACTGTCACTGGCGGCAAAGTGTTTCAGGTGGAGCCCAGGGATGGGAACGGTGCTATACGAATGCAGGCCTGCACTCTACCAAGGGAGCAACCTCTCAGCTCGTCTGTTGGTCGGGAACGCGGAACTAAAAGCAGGATTACTCGCGATTAGCGGGGCCACTGCTAAGGGGCGGCACGGTGGCACAGCGGTAGAGTTGCCGCCTCACAGCGCCGGAGACCCGGGTTCCATCCCGACCATGGGCGCTGCCTGTACGGAGTTTGCACGTTCTCCCCGTGACCTGCGTGGGTTTTCTCCGGGTGCTCCGGTTTCCTCCCGCACTCCAAAGACATCCAGGTTTGTAGCTAAACTTGGCTTGGTAAAAAATCGAAACTGTCCCTCGTGCATGTAACATAGTGCTAGTATACGGGGTGATCGCTGATCAGCGCGGACTCGGTGGGCCGAAGGGCCTCTTTCTGCACTGTATCTCTAAAGTCTATAAAAACGGTAAAATGGCAGGGCACCTCAATTGAATTAGTCTGAAGATCTAGAGCAGAATTAGGCCATTCGGCCCATCAAGTCTACTCCGCCATTCAACCATGGCTGATCTATCTCTCCCTCCTAACTCCATTCTCCTGCCTTCTCCCCATATCCCCTGACACCCGCACTAATCCCAAATTTGTCAATCTCTCCCTTAAATATATCCACTGACGTGGCCACCACAGCCTTCTGTGGCAATGAATTCCACAGATTCACCACCCTCTGGATAAAATAATTCCTCCTCATCTCCATGGTAAAGAGGGTGCCGCACCGGTAGAGTTGCTGTCTTACAATGCCCCGGGTTCGATCCTGCCTGCGGGTACTGTCTGTACGGAGTTTGCACGTTCTCCCCGTGACCTGCGTGGGTTTTCTCCGACATCTTCGGTTTCCTCCCACACTCCAAAGACGTACAGGTTTGTAGCTTAATTGCCTTTGGTATAAATGTAAATTGTCCCTAGTGTGCGTAGGATGGTGTTAATGTGCGGGGATTGCTGGTCGGCATGGACTCGGTGGGCCGAAGGGCCTGTTCCGCGCTGTATCTATAAAGTAAGGTCTAACGTAAAGATATGTCCCTTTAATTCTGAGACTGTGCCCTCTGGTCCTAGACTCTCCCACTAGTGGAAACATCCTCTCCACATCCACTCTATCCAGGCCTTTCACCATTCGGTAAGTTTCAATGAGCCCCCCCCCCCCCCCCCCCATCCTGCTAAACTCCAGCGAGTACAGGCCCAGTGCCGTCAAAAGACCGACTATTTACCCTCTCTGCTGTATGCCTCTCATCATGTGTTTAGTTTAGTGTAGAGATACAGCGCGGAAACAGGCCCTTCGGCCCACCGAGTCCGTGCTGACCAGCGATCCCCGCACACTAACGCTATCCTACACACACTAGGGACAATTTACACATACACCAACCCAATTAACATACAAACCCGCACGTCTTTGGAGTGTGGGAGGAAACCCGGAGAAAACCCACGTGGGTCACGGGGAGAACGTATAAACTCCGTACAGACAGCATCTGCAGTCAGGATGGAACCCGGGTCCCTGGCACTGTGAGGCAGCAACTCTACTGCTGCGCCACCGTGCTGCCCTTACCTGAAAGTGGGATAACATAGAACTAGTGTGAACAGGTAATCGATGGACAGCATGGACTCATTGGGCTGAAGGGCCTGTTTCCGTGCTGTATCTGTAAAAAGTACAACTAGACTTCAATGTTCTATGTTCAGTTTCTCTCTCCACAGCTACTGCCTGACCTGCTGAGTGTTTGGAGGATTTTATTTGCCATTTAGCCAGTCCTGACCGAAGGCATTGTGGCTGGTGCAGTTATTTCAAACGCTGCAGTCTAACTTCAAATGAACTAAGATCAAATGACAGTCATAAAATTGCCTTCATTCACGTCCCCAATCTCGCAACATCTTGACTTCACACTTTAAAGATACAGTGTGGAAACAGGCCCTTCGGCCCACCGAGTCCGTGCCGTTCAGCGATCCCCGCACACTAAAGGCCCTGTCTCACAGTGCGAGTCCACCCAAGAGTGACCCCAAGTGAAAGAAAAAAAACGGACTCGTGGTTATGCACGAGATTCAAAGTTTATGGTCAAGTGTTTAACCGAGTTCCCACGGGCATGTTCTTTATGCGATGTTCCAAGGTGCTCTCCCGAGTTACCAAGTTCCTCTCCCGTTACACTTGAGCCAACCGTGAATGAAGGTATGTTTTAATAAAGCAACAATGTTAAAGAAAACATCTCCATCCTGTGGCTTTGAGTTAAAGATAGAAATCAGCGCGGCTGCATCTATTAATATGACCTACAAAGGGAAAATGCGCATCAGATTGTTGGGAGACGGAGCTCAGGGTTCGCCTCCTGAGCTGCTTTGGTGCCCAGGCGTGAGGGAGGTTGGGGAGGGGGGGGGGGGCGTCATTAATCTGTCTGGGGTGACAAGGCCCTTGGGTTAGGAGTGGTGTGCAAAGGAGACTTAATTCTCTCCGATCTCGCTGAAGCCCCGGACGAGAACAAAGGAAACCTATCTTGCCAGCGCGTACAAGCCCGTTGTATATAAGGGTCTCGACCCGAAACGTCACCTGTCTCCTTCACTCCTTCGCTCCTTAGATGCTGCTGCACTCGCTGAGTTTCTCCAGCCTTTTGTGTACCCCCGTTGTATATAACTTTGCTGCTGACGCGCACACCCACTCTCTCTCCCTCCCTCTCTCTCTCTCTGCTCTCTATCACTGCAGCTCAGAGCCCAAGCTCGCCATCCTATAGTGGTAACATTCACATCGGGTCCCCTCCACACCCACACCCCCTCTCTCCGACACACACCCCCCACAAGGCAACAGGCAGCGTGAGAGACAGAGAGTTTGTAGGGTGTTGGTTTTGTATAAGGATTTGTTATTAAATTATTAGCCAAGGTCGGATTTACTTATTTTAAACGAAGTTTGGAGCGCTTGACAATACTTTTTACTCTTTGCGCTCGTTTTCAGAAAGGGTTCAGACCCCGCTTGGCTCGTTGCCCCCTTTGAACCAAGCCCTGCGAGAGGGAGGGACAGAGGGAGGGAGGGAAGGTGTGAGTGAACAAGAGCGCCGAGGAGGAGAGGGAAATAGGGGGGGGGGGGTGGGGGAGTGGGTGGAGGAGAAATTGGGAAGAAGTTAGTTGTTCAGATCAGAAACCTGTAGGCTGGGAGCCATGATGGTGAAGAGCACACCCAGTTCTTCTGAGGAGTGCATAAGAGACTTAGATCGGAAGCAATGTTCCTCTAGAACTGTAACTGAAACCGTGTCCACATCACCTCCTCTTGGCGGGACCCCAAAACCAGATCTACGCGTCAGGAAAATCCAATGTTCATTGATTCATCTCCATGGTTTTTATAGCTAATTTTCCAATAAATAACTGCAGTAATCACCCCCCGAAAGGGTAGGATAGGGCTGAAGCCCAGTGTTTAGACGTTGGAATGTTTTTTTTTAATCATTCTAATAGAATGATTTTCCAACTCCTGGTAATTAAACTTTTTTTTCACTCCTAGTTTTTTTTAACATATTTTTAGGATGTACATTATATATAAAATTGTACACGTGGGAAAATAAGACGAAAATGACCAAAAAACAAAGAATATTTAGTCTAGGGTGAATTAAATTTTGTGATTAAGACTCGAGTGTGAATGGCACTGAAATATTTTAAAGAGTTCCCACGGTAGACTCACGAATCACTACGTTAAATGCACGGGCCCTACGTTCTTACAACGAGTCTAAATGTTTCAATTTTAAACTTGAACACTAAATTTGACTCGTGAAAAAAGTCAAACATGTTTGACTTTTTTCACGAGTTCACAAGTTTCGCGGGTACCTGCCGTTAGCGCCACGAGTGGACAAGTTGATCGCGCGAGGTCCCACGTTCCCGCTACGTTGGCTGTACGTGATCACCACGAGTGAAAACTCGGGGTCACTCGTGGGCCAACTCGCACCGTGAGACAGGGGTTTAACACTGTCCCACACACACTGGGACAATTTACAATTTACCACAGCTAATTAACCTACAAACCTGCACGTCTTTAGAGTGTGGGAGGAAACCGGAGCACCCGGAGAAAACCCACGCGGGTCACAGGGAGAACGTACAAACTCCGCACAGACAGCACCCGTAGTCAGGATGGAACCCGGGAATCTGGCGCCGTGAGGCAGCAACTCTACCGCTGCGCCACCGTTCCATATAGTTTCAATTGTTAATTAGGAAATGAATTTTGATCGTCTCATCTTTCCGGCATTTAAAACTGCCAAAAGATAAGTCCATTATTTTATTCCTTCCGGTTAAAGGCTGGTAGCATTTTTTTGTGATTGAAGGCACTTTGAGGCAGAAAGAGATGATATAAAAAGAGAATTTGCGAGTTGTGTTTAGCTGGGGCCTTTCAAATTCATAGCACCATTCACACAGTGAAAGAAAATGCTAAGATAGTGCTAATTGCCTGGACTCGAGGGTGTGAGCTACAGGGAGAGGTTGAGCAAGCTGGGTCTCTATTCCATGGAGCGCAGGAGGATGAGGGGTGATCTTATAGAGATGTATAAAATCACGAGAGGAATAGATCGGGTAGATGCACAGAGTCTCTTGCCCAGAGTAGGGGAATCGAGGACCAGAGGACATAGGTTTAAGGTGAAGGTGAAAAGATTTAATAGGAATCTGAGGGGTAACTTTTTCACACAGAGGGTGGTGGGTGTATGGAACGAGCTGCCAGAGGAGGTAGTTGAGGCTGGGACTATCCCAACGTTTAAGAAATAGTCAGACAGGGCCGAAACCCTTCTTCAGACACGTTGCCCGAAACGTCGCCTATTTCCTTCGCTCCATAGATGCTGCCGCACCCGCTGAGTTTCTCCAGCACTTTTGTCTACCTTCGATTTTCCAGCATCTGCAGTTCCTTCTTAAACACAGATACATGGATCGGACAGGTTTGGAGGGATATGGGACCAAGTGTAGGCAGGTGGGACGAGTGTAGCTGGGACATTGTTGGTCAATGTGGTCAAGTTGGGCCGAAGGGCCTGTTTCCACGCTGTATCACTCTGTGACTCTGTGACAAGGTTTGTTTCATTTGTTTGATCCTGCAGTCAGGGTGGAACCCCGGGTCCCTGGCGCTGTGAGGCAGTGGCTCTACCCGCTGCGCCACCGTGCCGCCACAGGTCCAACTGTTGTCACGGCAATGGCCGGGGTAATCGCTGGCCTGTGGGGCAGGCTTCAGCAGCCTCACCGGGGTCAGAAGATCACGGGCTTTTCAATTGAAAAGAGCCATTGAAAGAATGATTGGAATCTCCTCGGCACCCTCTGGCATGCCGGGAATGTGGGCCTGAGTGCTGCTGTTAACAGCACTGATTATTCTCCACTCTTTGCTTCCATTTGCCATTTGCCATTTGTCGACTCATTCTCCCCCCAGGGGCGTCTCGACATAAACCTGCCCCCCCCCCACCCGACGTACAGGACGCCTTGGCTGGAACAAGATACTTTGACGGGTCTTGTGTGTGTGGGAAGGAACTGCAGATGCTGCTTCAAATCGGCGGTAGACACAAAGTGCTGGAGTAACTCAGCGGAACAGGCGGTGAGAAGGAATGGGTGACATTTTGGGGTTGAGATGGAGAAGGGTCTCGCCCACGAAATGCCTCCCATTCCTTCTCTCCACAGATGCTGCCTGTCCTGCTGGGTCACTCCAGCATTTTGTGTCCATCTGCGGGACGCGTTACTCTGTTCACACGCTCCAGCCAGTTTGGTTGAGGCATCCATTTGCTTCCAGCTCCGTGTGGAGATAGTGCGTCAAAGTGCCTTCTATCACAAAAAAATACAAGGGTGTACAGCGTAGGTTTACAAGGTTAATCCCCGGGATGGTGGGACTGTCATACGCTGAGAGAATGGAGCAGCTGGGCTTGTACACTCTGGAGTTTAGAAGGATGAGAGGGGATCTCATTGAAACATATAAGATTGTTGAGAGTTTGAACACACTAGAGGCAGGAAGCATGTTCCCGATGTTGGGGGAGTCCAGAACCAGGGGCCACACACACAGTTTAGGAATAAGGGGTAAGCCATTTAAAACGGAGACGAGGAAACACTTTTTCACACAGAGAGTGGTGAGTCTGTGGAATTCTCTGCCTCAGAGGGCGGTGGAGGCCGGTTCTCTAGATGCTTCCAAGAGAGAGCTAGATAGGGCTCTTAAAGATAGCGGAGTCAGGGGATATGGGGAGAAGGCAGGAACGGGGTACTGATTGGGGATGATCAGCCATGATCACATTGAATAGCAGTGCTGGCTCGAATGGCCGAATGGCCGAATGGCCTCCTCCTGCACCTATTGTCTATTGTCTATTAAAACACAAAGAAGGAATGGACTGTGTGTGCATTTGTGAGTATGTGTATACACACACACACACACACTGAACTTTTTTTCTCGTTTATTATATTGTTTGCAGTGGACTACGTTTCCATATTGTGTTGTGCTGCTGCAAGTAAGAATGTCACTGTTCTATCTGGGACACAGGACAGTGAAACTCT
>OY740821.1:7646918-7664418 GCA_963514005.1 Raja brachyura | reverse complement strand
TCTCCACAGATGCTGCCTGACCCGCTGAGTTACTCCAGCACTCTGTGAAACGTCACCTATCCATTTTCTGCACAGATGCTGCCTGACCCGCTGAGTTACTCCAGCACTCTGTGAAACGTCACCTATCCATGTTCTCCACAGATGCTGCCTGACCCGCTGAGTTACTCCAGCACTCTGTGAAACGTCACCTATCCATGTTCCCCACAGATGCTGCCTGACCCGCTGAGTTACTCCAGCACTCTGTGAAACGTCACCTATCCATGTTCTCCACAGATGCTGCCTGACCCGCTGAGTTACTCCAGCACTCTGTGAAACGTCACCTATCCATGTTCTCCACAGATGCTGCCTGACCCGCTGAGTTACTCCAGCACTCTGTGAAATGTCACCTATCCATGTTCTCCACAGATGCTGCCTGACCCGCTGAGTTACTCCAGCACTCTGTGAAACGTCACCTATCCATGCTCTCCACAGATGCTGCCTGACCCGCTGAGTTACTCCAGCACTCTGTGAAACGTCACCTATCCACGTTCTCCACAGATGCTGCCTGACCCGCTGAGTTACTCCAGCACTCTGTGAAACGTCACCTATCCACGTTCTGCACAGATGCTGCCTGACCCACTGAGTTACTCCAGCACTCTGTGAAACGTCACCTATCCATGTTCTCCACAGATGCTGCCTGACCCGCTGAGTTACTCCAGCACTCTGTGAAATGTCACCTATCCATGTTCTCCACAGATGCTGCCTGACCCGCTGAGTTACTCCAGCACTCTGTGAAACGTCACCTATCCATGTTCTCCACAGATGCTGCCTGACCCGCTGAGTTACTCCAGCACTCTGTGTCTATCTCTAGTTTAGATTGGTTTGTTATGATTCTCACGTGTACCGAGGTGCAGTGAAAAGCTTTTATCTGGCTGCAATCTGTTCAAAGAAAGGGTTATATATCATTGCGATCAAACCATCCATAGTGCACGGATAAAGGTCCTCCAAGCTTTTAGCGCATATCACTGCCCCAGCAGCTAATGTATGAAACGCGACTCACAGCTCGGGAGTAGGGGCAGGTAGTGGCTTGCCTATTGCCTTGTCCGAGCCTGTGTGTCTGTGCTGCTGCCTCGAGCAGGAATTTTATTGCATCCAGCGCTTTTTTTCTGGTTTACGTTACACACCATTTTAGAATCGCTGACGTGACAAAAAAAGGTGACTGGAGTTTAACCACAAAAAAAAAAGTCCGACTTTGTCTCCTCTTTTGTGGTGTGGTATCAGAGGGAACAGATTAGCTATTAACAAAATAGCCAACTGAGTGGGCGGGAATTGTGTACAACAGCCGAACAGAGCACTGTGCCCGAGATTGAGTCTTAATTTGAGGAAGGACATCCTTGTGATTGAGGCAGTGCAGCGTAGGTTCACCAGATTGATCCCTGGGATGGCGGGACTGTCATATGAGGAAAGATTGAAAAGACTAGGCTTGTATTCACTGGAGTTTAGAAGGATGAGGGGGGATCTTATAGAAACATATAAAATTATAAAAGGACTGGACAAGGTAGATGCAGGAAAAATGTTCCCAATGTTGGACGAGTCCAGAACCAGGGGCCACAGTCTTAGAATAAAGGGGAGGTCATTTAAGACTGAGGTGAGAAAAAACATTTTCACCCAGAGAGTTGTGGATTTATGGAATTCCCTGCCACAGAGGGCAGTGGAGGCCAAGTCACTGGATGGATTTAAGAGAGAGTTAGATAGAGCTCTAGGGGCTAGTGGAGTCAAGGGATATGGGGAGAAGGCAGGGACGGGTTATTGATAGGGGACGATCAGCCATGATCACAATGAATGGCGGTGCTGGCTCGAAGGGCCGAATGGCGTCCTCCTGCACCTATTTTCTGTTTCAATGTTTCTATGTAAGATTGGCACACAAAGCTGGAGTAACTCAGCGGGACCGGCAGCATCGCTGGGGAGAAGGAATGGGTGACGTTTCGGGTCTGAAGAAGGGTCTCAGCCCGAAACGTCACCCATTCCTTCTCTCCAGAGGAGCTGCCGGTCCCGCTGAGTTACATTTTACGTCTACCTTCGGTGTAAACCAGCATCTGCAATTCCTTCCTACACAATGCATTAAACCTGTTTAACATCAGTAAACATAGACTTGCATTTCAATAATACCTTTCACATCCACAGCCCTTCCCCATACTATAAGCTACTTTGGAAGTCGAAACAAGGAATAGCAGATGCTGGTTTCCAAAATAAAATACACCAAGTGCTGGAGTAACTCAGCGGGTCAGGCAGCATCTGTGGAGAACATGGATAGGTGACGTTTCACAGAGTGCTGGAGTAACTCAGCGGGTCAGGCAGCATCTGTGGAGAACATGGATAGGTGACGTTTCACAGAGTGCTGGAGTAACTCAGCGGGTCAGGCAGCATCTGTGGAGAACATGGATAGGTGACGTTTCACAGAGTGCTGGAGTAACTCAGCGGGTCAGGCAGCATCTGTGGAGAACATGGATAGGTGACGTTTCACAGAGTGCTGGAGTAACTCAGCGGGTCAGGCAGCATCTGTGGAGAACATGGATAGGTGACGTTTCACAGAGTGCTGGAGTAACTCAGCGGGTCAGGCAGCATCTGTGGAGAACATGGATAGGTGACGTTTCACAGAGTGCTGGAGTAACTCAGCGGGTCAGGCAGCATCTGTGGAGAACATGGATAGGTGACGTTTCTGGTCGAGGCCCTTTTAGTTTTCTTCTAGTTTGGAGATACAGCGTGTGTAAACAGGCCCTTCGGCCCACCGAGTCCGCGCCGACCAGCGATCCCCGCACACTAACACTGTCCTACAAACACTGGGGACCATTTACAATTTTTACCAAAGCCAATTAACCTACAAACCTGCATATCTTCAGTACGAGGCAGGAAACCAGCGAACCCACGCAGAGAACGTGAGAACATGCAAACTCCGCACAGACAGCACCCGTAGTCAGGACGGATCCCGGGTCTCTGGTGCCTTGAGGCAGCAACTCTACTGCTGCGTTACCGTGACGATAGTAGGTGGGGGGGGAAGCTGGAAGAGAGGTGGGACAGGACAAAGTGTGGCGGTGGGGGTGCGGGGTGGGTTGGGGGGGGGGGGGGGGGGATGGGGTTGGGTTGATAGGCAAATGTTTGGAACCTAGGCCAAAGTTGAAAAAACAGAAGATGTGTGACAAAAGGATTGAATAATTGCAAATTGTGAAGCTAGAGGAAGGAATGGAGGGGGGAGGGGGGGAGGGGGGAGGGGAGCCATAGCTGTGAGATGGGGTGGGACACAGGGGAGCGGGGGTCGGTAATGAAGTGACCAAAAATTGGAGAACACAATTAACCTACAAACCTGCACGTCTTTGGAGTGCGGGAGGAAACCTGCAAACTCCATGAAGTCAGCATCCGTGGTCAGGATCGAACCCGGGGACTCTCGGGCGCCGTGAGGCAGCGACTCTACCGCTGTTCAAGATTGGGGCCTGGGACCGTTTACGGGGAGGGTAGATGCGGGCCTGGATGCAAACAGCAGCCCCTGGCGCAGGGCAGTGCTCCCCCCCCCCCTCACCCACCCCCCCTCCGTTCCCACACTCTGCAGGCTCAGTGCTGGCCCAGTCCTCCAGCCCAAACAATATTTTGACAAGTGAAATAATACTCAGTGCACACAGAAAATATCCCACCTGCAAGCCAGCTGCGGCTGTGTTTCAGTTGGCAGCCTGCCGCTCCCAAAATATTAGCATCCCTTTCACCAAACAGTGGCGGGCAGGCGGAGAGGGGCCGAGAGATCCAGGAAACATTAAACCTTGCGCCTCTTTCATCTCCGAGCGCCTCTGTTTGCAGCGTTTTATCATTCAACAGTTCAAAGCCGACCCGTCTGAAGCAGGTCCAGGCAGCCTCAGTCGCAGGCAGCTGGTTGTTCATCAGTGATAGGAGCAGAATCAGGCCATTTGGCCCATCAAGCCCACTCCACCATTCAATCATGGCTGATCTATCTCTCTCTCTCAACCCCATTCTCCTGCCTTCTCCCCATAACCCCTGACACCCGCACTGATCAAGAATCTAAAATACCTTAAAAATGCATCCACTGACGTGGCCTCCACAGCCGTCTGTGGCAAAGAATTCCTCAGATTCACCACCCTCTGGCTAAATAAATTCCTCCTCATCTCTGTCCTAAAGGAATGTCCTTTAATTCTGAGGCTGTGCCCTCTGGTCCTAGACTCTCCCACTAGTGGAAACATCCTCTCCACATCCGCTCTATCCGGGCCTTTCACTATTTGGTAAGTTTCAATGAGGTCCCCCCAATGGTTTAGCATCCCAATAAAATGCTAAACCATTTTATCGGGATGCATCCCAGCACGGTTTGGGAACAGCTCCATCCAAGGCCGCAAGAAATCGCAGAGAATTGTGGACGCAGCCCAGACCGTCACACAAACCGACCTCCCTCCCTTCCATCGACTCCATCCACACCTCACGCTGCCTCGGCAAGGCCAGCAGCATCATCACGGACCAGTCTCACCCCCGGCCACTCCCTCTTCTCCCCTCTCCCATCGGGCAAGAGGTACAGAAGTGTGAAAACCAACGCACGCACACCTCCAGATTCAGGGACAGTTTCTTCCCGGCTGTTATCAGGCAACTGAACCGTCCTCTCACCAACTAGAGAGCAGTGCTGAACTACTATCTACCTCATTGGAGACCCTCGGACTATCTTTAGCGGACTTTATCTTGCACCAACATTATTCCCTTTATCCTGTATCTGTACACTGTGGACGGCTCGATTGTAATCATGTATATCTTCCCGCTGACTGGATAGCTCGCAAGAAGAAAGCTTTTCACTGTACTTTCCTCCCACACTCCAAATACGTACAGGTTTGTGGGTTAGTCCCTGTGTAAATTGTCCGTGACAATAAACTAAACTGCACTAGGTGGGCTCCGTCTGTGTAGACCCTCGCTTTCGGCAGAGACCCTCGCGCTCCCACTGCCAGTGATGACGAAGATCCTCTTCGCCCTGATACACACAGTCAGAGCCCAGGGGGCAGATCAATGAGCGCAGAGCGGACAAGATGCTGACATGATGCCTGCGCACACACTGAGGCACTGCGATGGGTCACGTGCTTTCCCCTCCCCCAACACCCGGTTTTCGACAGTCCGAACGCACCCGTGGTGCTCACCACTGAGTAGAGCCAGCAGGGGGCCTATCCCACGTAGGCGACTTGTCAGGCGAATGCCGGCGACTGTGATGTCGTGGCAGGTCGCTGAAAAACCGGCGGCGGGGAACGGCAACTGTCAGAGTGGAACACACACACGCACACACATCGCTTCCTTCACCAGCCCGTTATACAGGCGGGGGACAGGGCAAGCGGGGAGGAGCGCTGTCTGAGTGAAATGCACATGGAGCAAAGCCAATGTGATACAGACACACAATGAACAGGAAGGTTGGCGCTGTAATTAAGACGGTGTACGGGAAGGGTCACGTAATCCTTTAAAAGATGGGGGGGGAGACGGGGTGGGGAGAAGCAGTGGAGACAACTTTTAAGAAGCCAGGGATACACGGCTGTGAAGCTCAGCGGCCATTTAACATTATCGGTTATCCTTGGTTCTGAAAACTAGTACTGCTTACATTTTTTTTTCTCCCAAGGAGCCAATGTAATTCCCTGGTCAGCATCGGCTACAAGAACCTACGAGAACCTTTGACAACCTACGACCTCCTGGCGACCCACTCCCGCGGCACCGACGGCACGAGAATTCTCGCTGTTCTCCATGGCGTCAGAATTCTGGTCGCTGCTAATTTATCAACGAGTTGAAAAATCCACGGCAACCAGAATGAAGCCGCAACTCAGGTTTCAAGATAAGGTGTCATGGAAACACAGAAACATAGACAATAGGTGCAGGAGTAGGCCATTCGGCCCTTCGAGCCTGCACCACCATTCAATATGATCATGGCTGATCATCCAACTCAGTATCCTGTACCTGCCTTCTCTCCATACCCCCTGATCCCCTTAGCCACAAGGGCCACATCTAACTCCCTCTTAAATATAGCCAATGAACTGGCCTCAACTACCTTCTGTGGCAGAGAATTCCACAGATTCACCACTCTCTGTGTGAAAAATGTTTTTCTCATCTCGGTCCTAAAAGACTTCCCCCTTATCCTTAAACTGTGACCCCTTGCTCTGGACTTCCCCAACATCTGGAACAATCATCCTGCATCTAGCCTGTCCAACCCCTTAAGAGTTTTGTAAGTTTCTATAAGATCCCCCCTCAATCTTCTAAATTCCAGCGAGTACAAGCCGAGTCTATCCAGTCTTTCTTCATATGAAAGTCCTGACATCCCAGGAATCAGTCTGGTGAACCTTCTCTGTACTCCCTCTATGGCAAGAATGTCTTTCCTCAGATTAGGAGACCAAAACTGTACGCAATACTCCAGGTGTGGTCTCACCAAGACCCTGTACAACTGAAGTAGAACCTCCCTGCTCTTGTACTCAACTCCTTTTGCTATGAATGCCAACATACCATTCGCTTTCTTCACTGCCTGCTGCACCTGCATGCCTACTTTCAATGACTGGTGTACCATGACACCCAGGTCTCGTTGCATCTCCCCTGTTCCTAATCGGCCACCATTCAGATAATAGTCTACTTTCCTGTTTTTGCCACCAAAGTGGATAACCACACATTTATCCACAATAACCTCACATTCATCGAGGATGAGGGGTGATCTTATAGAGGTGTACAAAATCATGAGAGGAATAGATCAGGTAGATGCACGGAGTCTCTTGCCCAGAGTGGGGGAATTGAGGACCAGTGAAAAAAAGCTTTTCACTGTACCTCGCTACACGTGACAATAAACTAAACTGAACTGAATAAACAGAGGGCATAGGTTTAATGTGAAGGGGAAAGATTTAATAGGCATCTGAGGGGGTAACATTTTCACACAAAGGGTGGTGGGTGTCTGGAACGAGCTGCCAGAGGAGGTAGGGTAGATGAGGCAGGGACGAGAACAGCACTTAAAAGAGATTTGGACAGGTACATGGATAGGACAGGTTTGGAGGGATATGGACCAAACGCAGGCAGGTGGGACTAGTGTAGATGGGGCATTGTTGGCCGGTGTGGGCAAGTTGGGCCGAAGGGCCTGTTTCCGTGCCGTATTGCTTCATGACTCAAAGTGCGGGTTTATGTAAGTCTCTTAAAGTGTTAGTTCTCCCGTCCCGACGTCGGAGTTCCATCGCCCGGGCGAGAGGGCGTGAACATCGGGCTGCCCCATAGCGGCGACAGCGAGGGGTTCGGGAGACCCCCGACCACGGGTGAACAACAGAGGACATCAGAGGAGGAGGACTGAACTTTGGTGCCTTCCCTCACAGTGGGAAACTTTGATTCCGCTGTGTGGGGACGTTTATGTTAGTCTATCGTGTTCTGTGCTCTTTTTTATTCGTATGGCTGTATGAGGATTTCAGTACAGGAGTAGAGAGGTTCTTCTGCAGTTGTATAGGGCCCTGGTGAGACCACATCTGGAGTATGGTGTACAGTTTTGGTCTCTTAATTTGAGGAAGGACATCCTTGTGATTGAGGCAGTGCAGCGTAGGTTCACCAGATTGATCCCTGGGATGGCGGGACTGTCATATGAGGAAAGATTGAAAAGACTAGGCTTGTATTCACTGGAGTTTAGAAGGATGAGGGGGGGGATCTTATAGAAACATATCAAATTATAAAAGGGCTGGACAAAAGCGAGATGCAGGAAAAATGTTCCCATTGTTGGGCGAGTCCAGAACCAGGGGCCACAGTCTTCGAATAAAGGGCAGATCATTTAAGACTGAGCTGAGAAAAAACTTTTTCATAGAAACATAGAAACATAGAAAATAGGTGCAGGAGTAGGCCATTCGGCCCTTCGAGCCTGCACCGCCATTCAATGTGATCATGGCTGATCATCCAACTCAGTATCCCGTACCTGCCTTCTCTCCATACCCCCTGATCCCTTTAGCGACAAGGGCCACATCTAACGCCCTCTTAAATATAGCCAAAGAACTGGCCTCAACTACCTTCTGTGGCAGAGAATTCCAGAGACTCACCACTCTCTGTGTAAAGAATGTTTTCCTCATTTCGGTCCTAAAGGAATTCCCCCTTATCCTTAGACTGTGACCCCTTGTTCTGGACTCCCCCAACATCGGGAACAAACTTCCAGCATCTAGCTTGTCCAACCCCTTAAGAATTTTGTAAGTTTCTATAAGATCCCCCCTCAATCTTCTAAATTCCAGCGAGTACAAGCCGAGTCTATCCAATCTTTCCTCATATGAAAGTCCTGACATCCCAGGAATCAGTCTGGTGAATCTTCTCTGTACCCCCTCTATGGCAAGGATGGCTTTCCTCAGATTTGGAGACCAAAACTGTACGCAATACTCCAGGTGTGGCCTCACCAAAACCCTGTACAACTGCAGTAGAACCTCCCTGCTCCTATACTCAAATCCTTTCGCTATAATTTTCATCCAGAGAGTTGTGAATTTGTGGAATTCCCTGCCACAGAGGGCAGTGGAGGCCAAGTCACTGGATGGATTTAAGAGAGAGTTAGATAGAGCTCTAGGGGCTAGTGGAGTCAAGGGATATGGGGAGAAGGCAGGCACTGGTTATTGATTGGGGATGATCAGCCATGATCACAATGAATGGTGGTGCTGGCTCGAAGGGCTGAATGGCGTCCTCCTGCACCTATTTTCTATGTTTCTGTGTTTCTATGTATGGTCACCACGCATTTCACTGTACCAATTGGTGCATGTGATGATACATGTCTCTTGTCTCTAGTTGGGGAAGTGTTTATTCTCCCAGAGTTTTAAGCAAATTTAAACTCTCTAAGGAGAACGCCACACACATTGAAGTGGGAACAGGCTACTATAAGAGAGAGAAAGGAATGGGAACACATTGCAAATGTTTGGGATGAAAGAGTGAGGGTCATAAAACAGCACTAATGGGCGTGTAAATCAGGTGTACATTTTATGTCATTCAATCTTTTCATTCTAAAAAGTGTCGATTGAGGGATTATGGAATCTACGATTGTTGCAAAATCCAACCAGGTTCACCATTATCCTTAGACAGGGACCCTGCTGTGACACAAGAGTGAGACACAAGGAACTGCGGACACTGGTTTACACAAAAGGACATTCGGGCATTTGTATAAAATCCATTTGCATCCAAACAGCAGGTCCCCTCAGTTGGGGTCACGAAGCAAGCTGAACACTCGGGAGTTTTTCACGTGTTATATTTTTGGCATGTCATACATTTAGCAGGAACTCTATCAGCAAAAGCAGCACAACTAGGCTGCCTGAATAGTGCTGTTCATCTAGTAGCATATATGGTAAATGATGACACGCATGTGTTAACTGAGGTAGAGGTTGCTAAGGGGCAATTGTGCGGCCATCACAAGAGACCCCAGGAAGTATTTGGAAAAAAATGGAAGTTGGTGCTTGGAAACATCGGTGACAGCTTGTGGCTCAATTATTTCATTAGCAGAGGACCCTGGGGAATAAGAATTTTGCAGACACTGTCCCATTGTAGGAAGGAACTGCAGATGCTGGTTTCCACTGAAGATAGACACAAATAGGTGGAGTAACTCAGCGGGTCAGGCAGCATCTGTGGAGAACATGGATAGGTGACGTTTCACAGAGTGCTGGAGTAACTCAGCGGGTCAGGCAGCATCTGTGGAGAACATGGATAGGTGACGTTTCACACAGTGCTGGAGTAACTCAGCGGGTCAGGCAGCATCTGTGGAGAACATGGATAGGTGACGTTTCACAGAGTGCTGGAGTAACTCAGCGGGTCAGGCAGCATCTGTGGAGAACATGGATAGGTGACGTTTCACAGAGTGCTGGAGTAACTCAGCGGGTCAGGCAGCATCTGTGGAGAACATGGATAGGTGACGTTTCACAGAGTGCTGGAGTAACTCAGCGGGTCAGGCAGCATCTGTGGAGAACATGGATAGGTGACGTTTCACAGAGTGCTGGAGTAACTCAGCGGGTCAGGCAGCATCTGTGGAGAACATGGATAGGTGACGTTTCACAGAGTGCTGGAGTAACTCAGCGGGTCAGGCAGCATCTGTGGAGAACATGGATAGGTGACGTTTCACAGAGTGCTGGAGTAACTCAGCGGGTCAGGCAGCATCTGTGGAGAACATGGATAGGTGACGGTTCACAGAGTGCTGGAGTAACTCAGCGGGTCAGGCAGCATCTGTGGAGAACATGGATAGGTGACGTTTCACAGAGTGCTGGAGTAACTCAGCGGGTCAGGCAGCATCTGTGGAGAACATGGATAGGTGACGTTTCACAGAGTGCTGGAGTAACTCAGCGGGTCAGGCAGCATCTGTGGAGAACATGGATAGGTGACGTTTCACAGAGTGCTGGAGTAACTCAGCGGGTCAGGCAGCATCTGTGGAGAACATGGATAGGTGACGTTTCACAGAGTGCTGGAGTAACTCAGCGGGTCAGGCAGCATCTGTGGAGAACATGGATGGGTGACGTTTCACAGAGTGCTGGAGTAACTCAGCGGGTCAGGCAGCATCTGTGGAGAACATGGATAGGTGACGTTGTCACCTATCTGCGTCCTCCATGGATGCTGCCTGACCCGCATAAGTTCAATAGGGTAGACAGTCAGAACCTTTTCCCCAGGGTGGAGATGTCCAACACTAGAGGGCGCAGCTATAAGGTGAGAGGGGGAAAGTTTAAAGGAGATGTGCGGGGCAGGTTTTTTTTACACAGAGGGTGGTGGGTGCCTGGAACGCGCTGCCAGGGGTGGGGGTGGAGGCGGATGCGATAGTGGCGTTTAAGAGGCTTTTAGACGGGCACGTGGCTATGCAGGGAATGGAGGGATATGGATCACGTGCAGGCAGAGGAGATCAGTTTAACTTAGTATCATGTTCGGCACGGACATTGTGGGCCAAAGGGCCTGTTCCTGTACTATTCTGTGTTCTGTATTCTACGTTCGCCAGCACTTTGTGCCTTTTTCCATCCGAGGTTTATCTGGCATACTGCCACCATTAAGAAGGGGATGAGCACCCGGTACAGGAGAAGACCACCCTGTACAGTAAGTAAGTAAGTAAGTTTATTGGTCAAGTATTCACATACAAGGAATTTGCCTTGGTGCTCCGCCCACAAGTAACAACGTGACATCCAGTGACAGCTACGAATGACTCAGAAAACACTAAACATTAATAATAATAAAACATGAATTGATATATCAGAGTGGTTCAAAATGGCGGCTCACCCCCACACTTGGCCACCTCTAAATGGCCGTTAGAGGTGGGCAATAAATTCCAGCGTCACATATATCTGTTGAATGAAATAAAATGCTGATGCCCGCAGCTGCTGCCCGACCCGCTGAGTTCCTCCAGCACTTTGTAAACAAGCATCTAGACTTTACTTTAGACTTTGGAGATTCAGCGCGGAATCAGGCCCTTCGGCCCACCGAGTCCGCGCCGACCAGCGATCCCCGCACACTATCACTATCCTACACACAATAGGGATAATTTACAATTTTACAGAAGCCAATTAACCTACAAACCTGCACGTCTTTGGAGTGTGGGAGGAAACCGGAGCACCTGGAGAAAACCCACGCAGGTCACGGGGAGAACGTGCAAACTCCGTACAGACAGAACTCAAGGACAGGGTGGAATCCGGGTCTCCGGCGCTGCACCAGTGAAGATCTTGCTTGCAGCAGCATCACAGACCCATAGACTCAGACACGGCGCGCAACAGCACAAACTACCACAATAAGTCTGCAAGAGCGTGAAAATGGCGGAATGGCGAGCCCATCCTAACACGTGCATCAACAGTGTAGAAACAGGGAGCAGTAGGGGGCGCAGCGGTAGAGTTGCTGCCTTACAACGCTTGCAGCGCCGGAGACCCGGGTTCCATCCCGACTACGGGTGCTACCTGTACGGAGTTTGCACGTTCTCCACGTGGGTTTTCTCCGAGATCTTAAAATGTCAATAAAATGTCAGGGGTTCCGTGGAGAAGTTCAACTTGTTGTTGAGACACTGTTCAATCGTGGCTGATCGATCTTTCCCTCTCAACCCCATTCTCCTGCCTTCTCCCCATAACCCCAGGCATTTTATTGCCCTCCTGTATCCCACTTGATGAGACTACCGCTTGCTTCACCAACATTAAATCAATGTTCATTGCAACTGCAGTATCAGCGGCAATCAAATGCATTTGTCGATGTAATCCCACATGCACTGGTGGTAATCGCATTCGACTTGCGCTCAGCTTTGAAAGCGACAAATCTAATTCATGTCCATAAAAACAGCGAACAAGGGTTTGTACAAACAAATGCACAATCTCAAATGCACAGAGCTGGGGGGGGGGGTGGTGGGAGGAAAGGGTTACCGCCCTGATTTAAAAAATGGAGACACATCCAGCGAGCAGGAAGATGGTGAAAAATAATCCTGACTATGGGTGCTGTCTGTGTGGAGTCTGCACGTTCTCCCCGTGGGTTTTCTCCGGGTGCTCCGGTTTCCTCCCACACTCCAAAGTCGTACAGGTTAATTGGCTTGGTCTCAGTGTAAATTGTCCCTAGTGTGTGTGGGATAGTGTAAGTGTGCGGGGATCGCTGGTCGGCGCGGACCCGGTGGGCCGAAGGGCCTGTTTCCGCGCTGTATCTCTAAACTACACTAAAATAAACGCAATGCGTTTCCAGTCATCAAACAGGGGTACCACGGTGGTGTACCGAGTGACATGTTTTGGTTATTAAACGACCCTTCAGTCTCCAGCTGATTCGAGGACAAACTGCATCTCGGCTCCCCGAACCTCGAGTATGTTTGGCTACAGCAGGTGACGGGGAGAACGTACAAACTCCGTACAGGCAGCACCTGTAGTCGGGATGGAACCCGGGTCTCCGGCGCTGTCAGGCAGCAACTCTACCCCTGCGCCACCGTGCCGCCCTTAAGACACATGCAACTATTCATGAGAAAAACCAAGACCTTAAAGAGTTCTGTAAATACACGTACACTTTGGTGACAGAGATGCAGCATGGAAACAGGCCCTTCGGCCCACCGGATCCATGCTGACCGTCGATCACTAGTTCTGTGTTATCCCACGTTCTCACCCGCTCCCTGCACACTGGGGCGGGGGGCACTTTACAGAGGGGCCGATTAACCTACAAACCCGCACGTCTTTGGGATGTGGGGGGGGAGGGGGGGAATCCCACGCGGTCACAGGGAGAACGTGCGAACTCCACACACACACACACATATAGACAGCAGCTGAGGTCAGGGTTGAACCCGTGTCTCTGGCACTGTGTGGCAGCGGCTCTACCCGCTGCGCCACCGTGCCGCCCACATCACAGATGTCGCGAGTCTCTGCCTGCCCAACCCCATCAGGCAGAGGGGCCACGTTTTCGACCACCCTCTGGGTGGGAAAGACCCTTCCCGGAGATCCCCCCTAACACTGGACCCATGCCCGCTGGTGGCAATGACCTCTTCCATGGGGGAAATGACTCTTGCTCTCACGTCTTAGTCAAGAGCCCCCATATCCGATCAGTGTACACAACGCTGGTGAGGCCGCATCTGGAGTGTTGCGTTCAGTTTTGTTCGCCCTGCCGTATGATGGGTGACATTAATCTGGAAAAAACCAGAGTCAACCGTGATCGCTGGAATATTTACGAGGATGTCGCCAGGACTCAAGGGACTGGGTGGGAAAGGTTTGGGTATCTTTAAGGCGGCGGTTGAAACATTCTTGATTAGTGCGGGTGTCAGGAGTTATGAGGAGAAGGCAGGAGAATGGGGTAGAGAAGGAACGATAGATCAGCCACGATTGAATGGCGGAGTAGACTCGATGGGCTGAATGGCCAAATTTGGCTCCTATCACTTATGAACATGAATTTATTCCTTGGAGTGCAAGAGGCTGAGGGGTGATCTGAACAAAAATAAGGTGAGTGCGCAGAGTAGGGGAATGGGTTTATGGTGAAAGGCGTAAGATTTAATAGGAACCTGAAGGACATCTTTTTTTTTTGCACACAGGTTGAGGTGGGTGTGTGAAACGAGCTGCCAGAGGAGGTTGTTGAGGCAGGGACTAAAACAACATTTAAAAGATATTTGGACAGTTAAATTAATCGGGAAGGTTTAGAGGGATATGGGCCAAATGCAGGCAATAACACAAGGCTTGAGTAAGGGAAAAAACAGAAAGCTTTGAGCTGGCAGCTCACACCTGAGCTGGCAACCATGTTAACACGGTGGGCCCTCGCGGAAGCCATTTTAACACGGTGGGCCCTCACGGCAGCCATTTTGAATGATTGAGGTGTGACAAGGCGCCCACATCCATTAACAGCCCAGTTACGGTAGTGGTTTTGAACCAGTGAAAGAGAAGGATTAAAAAGATGGCTTGAAACCAGAAAGCAGAGTTTAATTGTGGGACATGGTTTGCTTTTACTTTCCGAGAAGCCACACAACGAATTGAGTTGTGAAATGATAGAGTTAATGAGAAACATTTGTCCGATCCACAGGTCCTTGTGTACATTTGTTCTGGACAGGCACGGGAATACAGAAGTATTGTTTTTACACTGCAAACATCAGGGCGGCACGGTGGTGCAGCGGTAGAGTTGCTGCCTCACAGCGCCAGAGACCCGGGTTCCATCCTGACTACGGGTGCTGTCTGTACGGAGTTTGCACGTTCTCCCCGGTTTCCCCCCACACTCCAAAGACGTGCGGGTTTGTAGGTTAATTGCTCCTCTGTAAAATGCCTCTAATGTGCAGGAAGTGGATGAGAAAGTGGGATAACACAGAACTGGCGTGAGCTGGTCGGCACGGACTTGGTGGGACAATTTACACTTACACCATGCCAATCAGCCTACAAACCTGCACGTCTTTGCAGCGTGGGAGGAAACCAAAGCCTCTGTGCTGGCTAAATTGCAAGCACAGAGAGGCAGACAGAGATAGCCACAAAACGCTGGAGTAACTCAGCGGGACAGGCAGCCTCTCTGGGGAGAAGGAATGGTGGAGACCCTTCTTCAGACCGACAGAGAAACAGACAGACAGAGGGAGAGACAGAGACAGAGGGAGAGACAGAGGGAGAGGGAGACAGAGGGAGAGACAGAGGGAGAACGAGAGAGCGGGAGGGAGAGGGAAGGAGAGGGAGGAACTCTCTTTTTCACACAGAGAGTGGTGAGTCTGTGAAATTCTCTGCCTCAGAGGGCGGTGGAGGCCGGTTCTCTAGATGCTTCCAAGAGAGAGCTAGATAGGGCTCTTAAAGATAGCGGAGTCAGGGGATATGGGGAGAAGGCAGGAACGGGGTACTGATTGGGGATGATCAGCCATGATCATATTGAATGGTGGTGCTGGCTGGAAGGGCCGAATGGCCTCCTCCTGCACCTATTGTCTATTGAGGGAGAGGGAGACAGAGGGAGACAGAGACAAAGGGAGTTACTGAGCAAAAGACGTACAGAGAGGGAGAACGAGAACAGATGTTGATGAAGGGAGCCAATCTGTTGCTAAGATCACTGTTAGCATCTGTAGTTCGCAGCAACAATGCGCCTCTGCAAGTACAACAACACGCTGCTCTGACCTTGGGAGGTACATGGCAAGGCTGACTCACATTGAAGTATTTACCTCCTGACTACAGACGAGCTGCATCTGTCTGACAGATTGGCCACTGAAGGCCGGGCCTGGTGCCCGAGCCCTCCCCATGCCCACTGCCCACGGCGGCTAACCCACTGGATCACATTCACCCGGCCGTGGATCCCACCCCTCACCTCTCCGCCTGACCGCACTCCCCCCCCTCCCCCCCCCTCCCCTGCCCCCCCGTGTTTCTTCCAGCCCAGGATGGGGGGGGGGAGGTAACTATGGGGGCGAGGAAGGCGAGGCAAACCAAAATGACCAAGAGTTCACTAAGAGGGGCGGTCACGGTGGCGCAGCGGTAGAGTTGCTGCCTCACAGCGCCAGAGACCTGGGTTCCATCCCGACTAAAGGTGCTGTCTGTATGGAGTTTGCACGTTCTCCCCGTGACCTGCACGGGTGACGTTTTGGGTTGAGACCCTCCTTTAGACTGAGGAGGGGGTCCGGTGGAGACGGGAGAAGGGGTCGTCACTGGGTGGTGAGGACTCTTTCCCGTAGAAAAAGGCGCGGAGGCGACGGAAGAAGAGCTCTACGTTGTGGCGGGCCCAGAACTGGTTGAGGCGGGGGCAGGTGGGTAAGGTGGGCAAGGCCTCTGTTGAGGACTGAAGAAGGGTCTCGACCCCGAAACGTCACCCATTCCTTGTCTCCAGAGATGCTGCCTGTCCCGCTGAGTTACTCCAGCATTGTGTGTCTGTCTTCAGTGCACCCTTTGACAGAGGCAATCACTGACCAACATCAAGCCCAAACACCACCTCACTGGCCTACTACTAGAGGCTGCCCGAGCTTGAAGCTAGGTCGCGGGGGATGACACACCGAGGGCACTCTCAGGGAAGTTCAACTCCATGGGTTGTCCATGAGACTAGTTACCCTCTAACTGTCAATGCTCCTGCACCAGCAGCCACAAAGGTGGCGTGATCGAGATTGCACGACAGGTTCACAATGATGGATATCGTGCCGACCAGATCAATTCTTAGAATAAAGGGGAGGTCATTTAAGACTGAGGTGAGAAAAAACGTTTTCACCCAGAGAGTTGTGAATTTATGGAATTCCCTGCCACAGAGGGCAGTGGAGGCCAAATCAATGGGTGGATTTAAGAGAGAGTTAGATAGAGCTCTAGGGGCTAGTGGAGTCAAGGGATATGGGGAGAAGGCAGGCACGGGTTATTGATAGGGGACGATCAGCCATGATCACAATGAATGGCGGTGCTGGCTCGAAGGGCCGAATGGCCTCCTCCTGCAGCTATTTTCTATGTTTCTATGTTTCTAACGGTCATTCGTAGCAAATGGCCAAAACACACCAGCCATCCGACCTCCCTTCCATCGACTCCATCTACACCTCACGCTGCCTCGGCAAGGCCAGCAGCATCATCACGGACCAGTCTCACCCCCGGCCACTCCCTCTTCTCCCCTCTCCCATCGGGCAAGAAGTACAGAAGTGTGAAAACGAACGCACATGCCTCCAGATTCAGGGACAGTTTCTTCCCGGCTGTTATCAGGCAACTGAACCGTCCTCTCACCAACTGGGGAGCGGTCCTGACCTCCCATCTACCGCATTGGAGACCCTCGCACTATCTTTAGTGGACTTTACCTTGCTGTAAACGTTATTCCCTTTATCCTGTATCTGTACACTGTGGACGGCTCGATCGTAATCATGTATTGTCTTTCCGCTGACTGCTTTTCACTGTACCTCGGTGCACGTGACAATAAACAAAACTGAACTCAACTGCATTTGTGCTTGGACAATGGCAAAGTGAACTGTTCAGACTGAAACGTGTGCAGCGTGCCAGAACTGCGTAGACTGCACCGGATGCGAGGACGTGTACTCAGCACAAGGTGGCACGTGGCATGAACATAACTGGCGTGGTAGCAACGCCCCATGCATCACACCAATGGGACATTCACAATTGCACCCCAAATCCTGCACCGCACCAATGTGTCACAG
>OY740821.1:7627244-7639744 GCA_963514005.1 Raja brachyura | reverse complement strand
CACACTACACACACACTACACACACACACACACTAGACACACACTACACACACACACACTACACACACACAACACACACACACTACACACACACACTACACACACACACACTACACACACTACACACACACACACTACACACACACACTACACACACACACTACACACACACACACTACACACACACACACTACACACACACACTACACACACACACACTACACACACTACACACACACACTACACACACACATACACACACTAGACACACACACACTACACACACACACTAGACACACACACACTACACACACACAACACACACACACCACACACACACACTACACACACACAACACACCCCACACACACACACACTACACACACACACACACACACACTAGGCACACACGCACTACACACACACACACAACACACACACACACACACTAGACACACACACTACACACACACACACTGCACACACACCACACACACACACACTACACACACACTACACACACACACACACTAGACACACACTACACACACACACACTACACACACACACTACACACACACTACACACACACACACTACACACACACACACTACACACACACACACTACACACACTACACACACACACTACACACACACACTACACACACACACTACACACACTACACACACACTACACACACACACTGTACACACACACACACTATATACACACACACACTATATACACACACCTACACACACACACACTACACACACACACTATATACACTATACACACACACTACACACTACACACACACACTATGCACACACACACTGTACACACACACACTGTACACACACACTATACACACACACTACACACACTACACACACACTAACTATACACACACACACACACTACACACACTATACACACACATTAGATACACACACTAGACACACACACTAGACACACACTAGACAAACACATTACACACACACTATACACACACTAGACACACACATTACACACACATTACACACACACATTACACACACTATATACACACACTATATACACACACTATACACACACACTATACACACACACTAGACACACACTACACACACACTACACACACACACACTACACACACACACACTCTATACACACACTCTATACACACACACACTAGACACACACACTACACACACACTACACACACACACACACCACACACACACACTACACACACACACACTACACACACTACACACACACTATATACACACACACTATACACACACACTATACACACACACTAGACACACACTAACTACACACACACACACACACTCTATACACACACTATACACACACACACACACTAGACACACACACTATATACACACGCACACTACACACACACACACTATACACACACACACTATATGTCAGGCTGTTATTCATTGACTACAGCTCGGCATTTAACACAATCATCCCCTCCAAGCTGGTTACCAAACTCGCAGAAGTGGGTCTTTGCGCATCCCTCTGCAATTGGATCCTCGACTTCCTCATCCACAGACCACAGTCTGTTCGTATTGGTGGAAATGTGTCAGACTCGATAACAATCAGCACGGGTGCACCTCAGGGTTGCGTGCTCAGCCCCCTGCTGTACTCACTCTATACTCATGACTGCGTAACCGGTCATAGTGCGAACTCCATCATCAAGTTCGCTGACGACACCACTGTTGTGGGACGTATCACTGATAGGGATGGGTCAGAGTATAGAAGAGAGATCGAGCAACTGTCCATATGGTGCCAGCACAACAACCTGGCCCTCAACACCAGCAAAACCAAGGAACTGATTGTGGACTTTGGAAGGAGTAGGATGGGGACCCACATTCCTGTTTATATCAACGGGTCGATGGTTGAAAGGTTCAAGAGCTTCAAATTCCTGGGCGTGCACATCTGTGAAGATCTTTCCTGGTCCGAGAACACAGATGCAATTATTAAGAAAGCTCATCAGCGCCTCTACTTCCTGAGAAGATTACGGAGAGTCGGTCTGTCAAGGAGGACTCTCTCTAACTTCTACAGGTGCACAGTAGAGAGCTTGCTGACCGGTTGCATCGTGGCTTGGTTCGGCAACTTGAACGTCCAGGAGCGGAAAAGACTACAAAAAGTAGTAATCACTGCCCAGTCCATCATCGGCTCTGACCTGCCTTCCATCGAGGGGATTTATCACAGTCGCTGCCTCAAAAAGGCTGGCAGCATCATCAAGGACCCACACCATCCTGGCCACACACTTGTCTCTCCGATACCATCGGGTAGAAGGTACAGGAGCCTGAAGACTGTTACATCCAGGTTCAGGAATAGCCACTTCCCCACAGCCATCAGGCTATTAAACACAACATCAAACAAACTCTGAACAATAACAGCCTATTGCACTTTATCTGTTTATTTATGTGTATATACATGGTGTATGGTCTATAGACACTCTGAACTTTTATCTCTGTTCTGTATTATGTTTACATATCCTGTTGTACTGCAGCAAGCAAGAATTTCATTGTCCTATCTGGAACACATGACAATAGAACTATACACACTATACACACACACACACACTACACACACACTACACACACACTACACACACACACTACACACACACTACACACACACTACACACACACTATACACACACACTACACACACACTACACACACACACTACACACACACACTACACACACTATACACACACTACACACACACTACACACACACTACACACACACTACACACACACTACACACACACACTACACACACACACTACACACACACACTACACACTACACACACACTACACACACACTACACACACACTACACACACACTATACACACTATACACACACACTATACACACTATACACACACACTACACACACACTACACACACACACACACACTACACACACACACACACACACTACACACACACTACACACACACTACACACACACTACACACACACTATACACACTATACACACACACTATACACACTATACACACACACTACACACACACTACACACACTACACACACACTATACACACACACTACACACACACTACACACACACTACACACACACTACACACACACTATACACACTATACACACACACTATACACACACTACACACACACTATACACACACTATACACACACACTATACACACACTACACACACACTATACACACTATACACACACACTATACACACACTACACACACACTACACACACACTATACACACACTATACACACTATACACACACACTACACACACACTATACACACTATACACACACACTATACACACTATACACACACACTACACACACACTACACACACTACACACACACTATACACACACACTATACACACACACTATACACACACACTACACACACACTACACACACTACACACACACTACACACACACTACACACACTACACACACACTATACACACACACTATACACACACACTACACACACACACTACACACACACACTACACACACACACTATACACACACACTACACACACTACACACACACTATACATACACACTATACACACACACACTACACACACTACACACACACTACACACACTACACACACTACACACACACACTACACATACACTATATACACACACACACTGTACACACACACACTATACACACACACTGTACACACACACACTACACGCACTACACACACACACTATATACACACACACACTGTACAAACACTGTACACACACACTACACACACTATACACACACACACTATACACACACACACACTGCACACACACTATACACACACTATACACACACACTATACACACACACACACTGTACACACACACACTATACACACACACACACTATATACACACACACTGCACACACACTATACACACACATACTACACACACTACACACACACACTATACACACACTACACACACTATACACACACACACTGTACACACACTACACACACACTATATACACACACACTACACACACACAATGTACACACACACACTACACACACACTGTACACACACACACTATACACACACACTACACACACACTATATACACACACACTATATACACACACTATACACACACTATACACACACACTGTACACACACACTCTATGTACACACACACTGTACACACACACACTATACACACACACTATACACACACACTATATACACACACACTATACACACACACACTATACACACACACTGTACACACACACACTATATACACACTATACACACTACACACACACACTACACACACACACTATTTACAAACACACTACACATACACACACTATACACACACTACACACACACACACCATATACACTATACACACTATACACACACATTATATATACACACTGTGTACACACAACACACAGACAGATAGTCGCGCAAACGCACACACACAAACGGGTCAATTGGCTGCGAGTTGTGAGCCCAGAGTGACAAGAGAACAGGACTGTTTTGAAAGTGGCGTGAAAGTGCCTGGGCAGCGACACAAAGTGAGGCGGCAGCAGCGAGCTAGCTCGTGTGTATGTGTGTGTGATACGTGAGCTTGTGTGTGTGTGTGTGTGTGTGTGTGGCAGCGAGCTGGCGGGCGAGCTAGTGAGCAGCCAGTGTGCGTGTGTGATAAGCTGGCGAGCCAGCTATCCAGTGTGTGTGTGCAGCAGCGAGCATGATCGCAGCTAGTGTGTAGCAGCAGTGAGCTGTCTGCGGCCAGGCAGCCCCTGTGTGTGTGACCACTGTGCCAGCGGCCAGGCAGCCCTACAGCCCGCACCACTGGCTTGCCCACCAGCACTGGCTGTCTTGCACAAAGACACGGTGCTCCTTACCTTCTTGGATGAGCGGCTGGAGTAGGGGTAAGGGCTAAATCCTGCCCGTGGTACCGACAGCAGCATTTTTCCTTTTAATGTCAAACCTGAGCCAAAGGAGCAGGCTGACGTCAGGACGGGAAGTTGGAAATGGACTGAAGTGGGACTGGAGAACAAGTTGCTTGTCTTGCTGGGTCCTAGCGCTCTCTAGCTGCGCCAATGCTGGCTGCCTTGCTCACACACTGCACACACACAGCGCCGGCCGGCCGGCCGGCCAGCCAGCCAGCATCTGTGGAGGGCAGCTACAAGCAACTGCACATGCTGCCTGACACACGAAAAAAGACACAAAGTGCTGGAGGAACTCAGTGGGCCAGGCAGCATCTGTGGAAGGAAGGTACAAGGAACTGCAGATGCTGCCTGACACACTAAAAAAGACACAACTTACTGGAGGAACTCAGTGGGTCAGACAGTATCTGTGGAAGGTAGGTACAAGGAACTGCAGATGCTGCCTGACACAAAAAAAGACAAAGTGCTGGAGGAACTCAGCAGGCCAGGCAGCATCTGTGGAAGGTGGAAACAAGGAACTGCAGATGCTGCCTGACACAAAAAAAAAAGATACAAAGTACTGGAGGAACTCAGCAGGCCAGGTAGCATCTGTGGAAGGTAGATACAAGGAACTGCAGATGCTGCCTGACACAAATAAAAGATACAAAGTACTGGAGGAATTCAGTGGGTCAGACAGCATCTGTGGAGGATAGATGGAAGGGAGGTTGGTTTGTGTGTTTTGGCCATTTGCTGTGAATGGCATTGCTCCAGTAGGCATGATACCATCCGGGCCGTGCCCTCTTCTCACTACCACCGTCGGGCAGGGGGTACAGAAGCCTGAAGTCCCACACCACCAGGTTCAGGCCCAGCTCCGTTCCTGCAACCATCCCATTCTATTCAAGAGAGAGTTCGATTTAACTCTTAGGGTTAACGGAATTAAGGGATATGGAGGAGAAAGCAGGAACGGGGTACTGATTACAGATGATCAGCCCATGATCACATAAGGGCCGAATGGCCTTATTTTTCTACGTTTCCATGTTGCTTTGACCCCAACCCCACCTCACCAGCAGAACACTCGAGACCACCCAACGCCAGCCTGCATCTCTGTGGATTTTGCACTAGTGTCTCGGTATTCTTTTCTTTTCACAGTCTAATATAATCTGGGTGTAACGCAGGTGGTATTTGTGTTTCTGTGTGTTTTACAATACGATACCACTTTACTTATCGCGGAGGGAAAAGAGTCTGTCCCCAGTCAAAAGGTACACTTACAAGGCATTGAACATCTCATGTGCAATATAATAAGAAGAATAAGGACGATTAAAGTTAAGTTGTTGCACATATGTGATAATTCACAAATATGAGATCAAATTATCATAATCACAGAGTGACACAGTGTGGAAACAGGCCCTTCGGCCCAACTTGCCCACACCGGCCAACATTGTCCCAGCTACACTTGTCCCAACTGCCCGCGTTTGGTCCATATCCCTCCAAACCTGTCCTATCCATGGACCTGTCCAACTGTTTCTTAAACGTTAGGATAGTCCGAGCCTCAACTATCTCCTCTGGCAGCTCGTTCCATACACCCACCACCTTTTATGTGAAAAAGGTTACCCCTCAGGTTCCTATTAAATCTTTTCCCCTTCACCTTGAACCTATGTCCTCTGGTCCTCGATTCCCCAACTCTGGGCAAGAGACTCTGTGCGTCTACCCGATCTATTCCTCTCATGATTTTGTACACCTCTATAAGATCACCCCTCATCCTCCTGCGCTCCAAGGAATAGAGACCCAGCCTACTCAACCTCTCCCTATAGCTCACACCCTGTAGTCCTGGCAACATCCTCGTAGATCTTCTCTGAACCCTTTCCAGCTTGACAATATCTTTCCTATAACATGGTGCCCAGAACTGAACACAATATTCTAAATGCGGTCTCACCAACGTCTTATACAACTGCAACATGACCTCCCAACTTCTCTACTCAATACTCTGACTGATGAAGGTCAAAGTGCCAAAAGCCTTTTTGACCACCTTATCTACCTGCGACTTGACCTTCAAGGAACCATGCACCTGTACCCCTAGATCCCTCTGCTCTACAACACTACCCAGAGGCCTACCATTCACTGTGTAGGTCCTGCCCTTGTCCGACGTCCCAAAATGCAACACCTCACACTTCTCTGTATTAAATTCCATCAACCATTCCTCCGCCCACCTGGCCAATCGATCCAGATCCTGCTGCAATCCTTCACAACCATCTTCACTATCTGCAAAACCGCTCACTTTTGTATCATCAGCAAACTTGTTAATCTTGCCCTGTATGTTCTCATCCATATCATTGATGTAGATGACAAACAGTAACGGGCCCAGCACTGAACCCAGAGGCACACCACTAGTCACAGGCCTCCAGTCTGGGAAGCAAGCTTCCACCATCACCCTCTGCTTCCTTCCATGGAGCCAATTTGCTGTCCATTCAGCTATCTCTCCTTGGATCCCATGTGATCTAACCTTCCAGAGCAGCCTACCATGCGGAACCTTGTCGAACGCCTTGCTGAAGTCCATGTACACAACATCTACAGCTCTGCCCTCAACGACCTTATTGGTCACATCTTCAAAAAACTCAATCAGATTTGTGAGGCACGACCTCCCACTGACTATCCCTAATAAGCCCTTGCCCATCCAAATGCCTGTATATCCTATCCCTCAGAATACTCTCTGGTAACTTAACAACTACAGATAAGCTCACTGGCCAATAGAATGGAAATGTCCAGGATTGGGGGTGTGCAAAGACTGGGGAGGGGAGGGTGGGGGAGTGAGTCTCAGTCTACCCCACGACAGAAGGGGGAGGGGTTGTCCAGTTTGATAGCCACAGGGAAGAAGGATCTCCTGTGGCGTTCTGTGCTGCATCTTGGTGGAACCAGTCTGTTGCTGAAGGTGCTCCTCAGGTTGACCAGTGATGTCACGGAGGGGGTGAGCTGTATTGTCCAGGGTGCTCCGCAGTTTGAGGAGCATCCTCCCCTCCAAGACCAACCTCCCGTGAATCCAACTCCACCCCCAACCCCGCCCCCAGGACGGAGCCGGCCTTCCTGATGAGTTTGTTGCTCGTGTTGGCATCCGCGGCCTTCGCCCCCTGCTGCCCCGGCCAGCACATGGTGGGGAAGAAGATGGCACTGGCCACCACCGATTGGTAGAACGTCTGTAGCATCTCACTGCAGACGTTGAAGGAGCGGGGCCTTCTCATAAAGTACAGCCAGCTCTGTCCCTTCTTGTACAGGGCCTCAGCGTTCCTGGACCAATCCAGTTTACTATCCAGGTACATTCCAAGGTATTTGTACTCCCTGGTAAACTGCACATCCACACCCTTGATGGAGAGGGGACAGGGGTGTCCTAAAGTCCACAATTAACTCCTTAGTCATGTTTGACTGCTCTTGCAAGCAATATTATCATTGCACCTGTACTTGTGAACAATATGCTTGACTGGACTTGACAAACAGCACGGAAAATCCAAACATGATGCCAATTTAAACTGATCTCCTCTGCCTGCACGTGATCTATATCCCTCCATTCCCTGCATATCCACGCGCCGATCTAAAAGCCTCTTAAACGCCACTATCGTATCCGCCTCCACCCCCACCCCTGGCAGCGCGTTCCAGGCACCCACCACCCTCTGTGTAAAAAAACCTGCCCCGCACATCTCCTTTAAACTTTCCCCCTCTCACCTTAAAGCTGCGCCCTCTAGTGTTGGACATCTCCACCCTGGGGAAAAGGTTCTGACTGTCTACCCTATCTATGCCTCTCATAGTTTTATACACTTCTATCAAGTCTCCCCTCAACCTCCGATGTTCCAGAGAATTTGCCCAGAGAGTTGCGAATCTGCAGAATTCTCTGCCACAGAGGGCAGTGGAGGCCAGTTGACTGTGTAGGAAGGAACTGCAGACGCTGGTTAAAACTGAAGACAAACACAAAGTGCTGGAGTAACTCAGCGGGTCAGGCAGCATCTGTGGAGAACATGGATAGGTGACGTTTCACAGAGTGCTGGAGTAACTCAGCGGGTCAGGCAGCATCTGTGGAGAACATGGATAGGTGACGTTTCACAGAGTGCTGGAGTAACAAGCGGGTCAGGCAGCATCTGTGGAGAACATGGATAGGTGACGTTTCACAGAGTGCTGGAGTAACTCAGCGGGTCAGGCAGCATCTGTGGAGAGAAGGAATGGGTGACGTTACGGGTCGAGACCTTTCTGAAGAAGTGAAAGGCTTCGTTTTGCAAGTGATCCAAACAGAACAGATAGACCAGACACAGATACAATCAGTTCAAACTCCAGTCCCATCAACAGAGCAAAAGGGACCATGCAGAGTGCAGAATATACTCATCAGCATCACAGTGCATCCGTTAAGTTTAGTGTAGGGATACAAGGTGGAAACAGGCCCCTCGGCCCATCGATTCCGCGCCGACCAGCGATCCCCGCACACTAACGCTATCCACACACGCTAGGGACAGTTTACAATTTGCAGAAGCCAGTTAACCTACAAACCCGCACGTCTTTGGAGTGTGGGGGGAAACCGGAGCACCCGGAGAAAACCCACGCAGGTCACGGGGAGAACGTGCAAACTCCGTACAGACAGCGCCCGTGGTCAGGATGGAACCCGGGTCTCTGGCGCCGTGAGGCAGCAACTCTACCACTGCGCCTCTGCGCAGTTGCGTAGACAAATCCGATGTCCGCAATGGGGTGGAGGTGAATCGGACAGTACCCTAGCTTGTGGAAGGGCCGTCCAGAAGCCTGATAGCAGAGGGGAGGAAGCTGTTCCTGACAGTAAGCTCTCCTCAACCTACCGGCGCTGAGCTACTCCAGCACTTTGTGCTTTTTTCAAGAGCTTTCAGGATGTGGTCACCCTGTAAGCTACACACATGAGGTCCGTGCATGCCCATAACAAAGTCAAACCAGCGAAGAGGGGGATCGAACATCCCAGGGAGACAAATGGGCCATTCTTGAACTGATTCTGAGCAAGTTAAATTGATTCCAGTTGTGGAACAATTCTGGTCTCTGATTAAGGCTTCAAAACCCAACCTTAGCAAAGGTCGCCCTGGTGAGGAATGTGGGCCATTCAACCCTCACATAGACATCTTTGTGGCGTGTCAAGGCACAAAAGAAAGACTTCCCTCTCGTCAATTTTGAAAGAAATGACTTCCACAGGGTTGGTCGGTTTCAAGCTGGGGCTGCCAACTTCATGCAAAAAAATGTAACAATCTATTTTCAAAAAGATTAGGAAACAAACAGAGAATGCTGGATGCGCAGTGTCGCAGCGGGTAGAGCCGCTGCCTCACAGTGCCCGAGACCCCGGTTCGATCCTGACCTCGGGCGCTGTCTGTGTGTGTGGAGTCTGCATGTTTTCCCTGTGACCTGCGTGGGTTTTCTCCGGGTGCTCCGGTTTCCTCCCACACTCTACAGACGTGCGGGTGTGCAGGTTAATCGGCCCCTCTATAAATTGCCCCCTAGTGCGTAGGGAGTAGATGAGAAAGTGGGATAACACGGAACTAGTGTGTGAACGGGCGATCGATGGTCAGCACGGACTCTGCGGGCCAAAGGGCCTGTTTCCATGCCGCATCTTTCAATTGATTCCATCACTCAGCTAGTCAGGCTACATCTGTTTAATTTTGATTTAGTTTAGTTTGGAGGTATAGCGTTTGAAACAGGCCCTTCAGCCCGACCAGTGATCACCCATATACTAGTTTTATCTTATAGTTTGGATCTTATAGAAATTTACAAAATTCTTAAGGGGTTAGACAGGCTAGATGCAGGAAGATTGTTCCTGATGTTGGGGAAGTCCAGAACAAGGGGTCACAGTTTAAGGATAAAGGGGAAGTCTTTTAGGACAGAGATGAGAAAATCATTTTTCACACAGAGAGTGGTGGGTCTGTGGAATTCTCTGCCACAGAAGGTAGTTGAGGCCAGTTCATTGGCTATATTTAAGAGGGAGTTAGATGTGGCCCTTGTGGCTAAAGGGATCAGGGGGTATGGAGAGAAGGCAGGTACAGGATACTGAGTTGGATGATCAGCCATGATCATATTGAATGGCGGTGCAGGCTTGAAGGGCCGAATGGCCTACTCCTGCACCTATTGTCCATGTTTCAATTTTTCTATGTTTATCCTTCACACTAGGGACAATTTACAATGATACCAAAGCCAATTAACCTATAAACCTGTGCGTCTTTGCAGTGCGGGAGGAAACCGGAGCGCCCGGAGAAAACCCATTTGGGTCAAGCTAGGTCCCAGACAGGACAATGAAATTCTTACCTGCTGCAGTCCAACCGAATATGGAAACATAATACAGAATGGGAGAAGAAAAGAATTTCAGTGTGTATATACATATACACACACATACTTGATAAATATGCAAATATAGTGCAACAATAGTAAAAGTCACGGGGAGAACGTGCAAACTCCGTACAGACAGCACCCGTGGTCAGGATGGAACCCGGGTCTCTGGCGCCGTGAGGCAGCAACTCTACCGCTGCGCCACCGTGTCACCCTGTTGAACAGGATTCACCTTTAAGGTCAAAGTCCCTTCGGATCAGTCGGCTCTTGAGGAGACGTGTACTACGTTTCTCTCTCCACGGACGCTGGAAAATATTGCAAGCATTTTCGAAAAGATTACAATAAAAACAGAACATGCTGGAAGCGTCACGGTGGCGCAGCGGTCGAGTTGCTGCCTCACAGCGCCAGTGACCCGGGTTCCATCCCGACCACGGGTGCTGCCTGTGTGTGGAGTCCGCAGGAAATCGCAGCCCAGACCGTCACACAAACCAACCTCCCTCCCTTCCATCGACTCCATCTACACCTCACGCTGCCTCGGCAAGGCCAGCAGCATCATCACGGACCAGTCTCACCCCGGCCACTCCCTCTTCTCCCCTCTCCCATCGGGCAAGGGGTACAGAAGTGTGAAAACGAACGCACACCTCCAGATTCAGGGACAGTTTCTTCCCGGCTGTTATCAGGCAACTGAACCGTCCTCTCACCAACTGGAGAGCGGTCCTGAACTACTATCTACCTTTTTAGACTGTGTGTGTGTGTGTGTGTGTGTGTGTGTGTGTGTGTGTGTGTGTGTGTGTGTGTGTGTGTGTGTGTGTGTGTGTGTGTGTGTGTGTGTGTGTGTGTGCCTGTGTGTGTGTGTACCTGTGTGTGTGTGTGTGTGTGTGTGTGTGTGTGTGTGTGTGTCTGTGTGTGTGTGTGTGTGTATCTGTGTGTGTGTGTGTGAGTGTAGTGTGTGTGTGTGTGTGTGTGTACCTGTGTGTGTGAGTGTGTGTGTGTGTACCTGTGTGTGTGTGTGTGTGTGTGTGTATCTGTGTGTGTGTGTGAGTGTGTGTGTGTGTGTGTATCTGTGTGTGTATCTGTGTGTGTGTGTGTGTGTGTGTGTGTGTGTGTGTATCTGTGTGCGTGCCTGTGTGTTTGTGCTCGTGTGTGCATCTGTATGTGTGTGTGCGTGGATGCATGTGCACG
>OY740821.1:7612244-7619744 GCA_963514005.1 Raja brachyura | reverse complement strand
ATGTCCAATGTGTGACATTGGTGTTTCCAGTGAGTGAGTGCTGTGTTTCTGATTCAGGGCACCTTACCCACACAGTAAACCATTGCGGTAAATCACACGCTGGTGTGCGCTGACGTTTGATTAGCCACTCTTTTCAGTCTTATCTTGTAGATTGTTAACCATTAAACTGGCATACCTTGGTGAGGTCCAGTGGAGGCTATCCAGCTTCACCTTCCATGGCGGGCACAGCTGCCTGAGACAGCACAGAGGGTTGGGGGTGCTGTAACCCCTCCATATTTTCAGGGGGGTCCCACGGAGAGTGTGTGTGTTTGCAGGGGGTCTCGGTGTGTGTGTGTGTGTGTGTGTGTCTATTTACGGAGGGGGGGGGGGGTCCCACGGAGTGTGTGTGTGCCTATTTATAATATACATCAATGATTTGGATGAAGGGATTCAAAGTAACATTAGCAAATTTGCAGATGACACAAAGCTGGGTGGCAGTGTGAACTGTGAGGAGGATGCTATGAGAATGCAGGGTGACTTGGACAGGTTGGGGGAGTGGGCAGATGCACGGCAGATGAAGTTTAATGTGGATAAATGTGAGGTTATCCACTTTGGACGCAAAAACAGGAAGGCGGATTACTATCTAAATGGCGTCTAGTTGGGAAAAGGGGAAGTACAACGGGATCTGGGGGTCCTTGTACATCAGTCTATGACAGTAAGCATGCAGGTACAGCAGGCAGTGAAGAAAGCTAATGGCATGTTGGCCTTTATAACAAGAGGAATCGAATATAGGAGCAAAGGGGTCCTTCTGCAGTTGTACAGAGCCCTAGTGAAACCACACCTGGAGTCTGACGAAGGGTCTCGACCCGAAACGTCGCCTATCTCCTTCGCTCCTTAGATGCTGCTGCACCCGCTGAGTTTCTCCAGCTTTTTGTGTAACCCTCGATTCTCCAGCATCTGCAGTTCCTTCTTTAACACCTGGAGTATTGTGTGCAGTTTTGGTCCCCTAATTTGAGGAAGGACGTTCTTGTTATTGAGGGAGTGCAGCGTAGGTTTACAAAGTTAATTCCCAGGATGGCGGGACTGTCATGTGCTGAGAGAATGGAGCGGCTGGGCTTGTACACTCTGGAGTTTAGAAGGATGAGAGGGGATCTCATTGAAACATATAAGATTGTTAAGGGCTTGGACACGCTAGAGGAAGGAAACATGTTCCCGATGTTTGGGGAGTCCAGAACCAGGGGCCACAGTTTAAGAATAAGGAGTAAGCCATTTAGAATGGAGACGAGGAAACACTTTTTCTCACAGAGAGTTGTGAGTCTGTGGAATTCTCTGCCTCAGAGGGCGGTGGAGGCCGGTTCTCTGGATGCTTTCAAGAGAGAGCTAGATAGGGCTCTTAAAGATAGCGGAGTCAGGGGATATGGGGAGAAGACAGGAACGGGGTACTGATTGGGGATGATCGCATTGAATGGCGGTGCTGGCTCGAAGGGCCAAATGGCCTACTCCTGCACCTATTGTCTATTGTCTATTTACAGGGGGTCTCGGTGTGTGTGTGTGTGAATATTTTGCTTCCTTCCTGTGGAGTGTACACCTGTTAGTGGTGCAGGCGATAGGAAAGATGCTGTGAAGCTGGGAAGATTCACTAGGATGTTGCCAGGACCCGAGTGTCTTGATGGGACTCGAGAGAGAGAACTAAATTGGGATCAGGGCAGGGTTGGTGTAAAGGTACGTTGGATGGGACGCTGGTGGTCCCATTTTCTGCTGTGTGACTCCATAATTCCATTAATACCCACAGAGTCAAGAGAGTTTCACTGTCCTGTGTCTCAGATAGAACAGTGACATTCTTACTTGCAGCAGCAAAACACAATATGGAAACTTAGTCCACTGCAAACAATATAATAAATGAGAAAAAAAGTTCAGTGTTTGTGTATATCAGAATCAGAATCATGCTTTATTCGCCAAGTATGTTTTGCAACATACAAGGAATTTCATTAGTCAGGTCAGATATACAATTAAAAGCAACAGATCACTCAAAAACACATTTTAACATGAACATCCACCACAGTGACTCCTCCACACTCCTCACTGCGATGGAAGGTGAAATAAAGTTCAAGTCCTTCCTTCGTTCTTCCTCGGTCGTGGGCCTCGAGCCCCCGTTGACGGGATGATCTTGACTCCCGTAGCCGGCGGCGTTTGGGCCCTCCGCATTGAGGTGATCCGCTCCTGAATCGGGGGGATGTCAGCTGCCCCGCGCTGGACGATCGAACCTCGCGCCGGGGCTGGTCGAACCCTCCGCGATGCTGGAGTTCCCGACTCGGCCTCACCCGAGACTGCGAGCCCTTGGAGTTGGTTCCGCGGTGGTCACAAATACACATATATACGGATCATATATATTTTTATATAAATATTTATATGCACGCACACATATGTTCAAACATAGACAGTAGGAGCAGGAGTAGGCCATTTGGCCCTTCGAGCCAGCACCGCCATTCAATATGATCATGGCTGATCATCCACAATCAGTACCCCGTTTCTGCCTTCTCTCCATATCCCTTGATTTCGTTAGCCCAAAGAGCTAAACCTAACTCTCTCTTGAAAACATCCAGTGAATTGGCCTCCACTGCCTTCTGTGGCAGAGAATTCCACAGACTCACAACTCTCTGGGTGAAAAAGTTTGTCCTCATTTCTGTCCTAAATGGCCGACCCCTTATTCTTAAACTGTGTGACCCCTGGTTCTGGATTCCCCCAACATCGGGAACATGTTTCCTGCATCTAGCCTGTCCAATCCCTTAAGAATTTAACTGTTTCTGTAAGATCCCCTCTCATCCTTCTAAACTCCAGTGAATTAGAATTTAATACACACAAGAAACAAACAAACAACAATAGTGTAATAATAACAGTAATAGCCCATTGTAGTTTGGAGTTTATTTGGCGGTTGTAGTGTTTAATAGCCTGATGGCTGTGGGGAAGAAGCTGTTCCTGAACCTGGACGTTACAATCTTCAGGCTCCTGTACCTTCTTCCCGATGGCAGGGGTGAGAAGAGAGCGTGGCCAGGGTGGTGTGGGTCTCTGATGATGCTGGCTGCCTTTTTGAGGCAGCGACTCCTGTAGATCCCTTCGATGGAGGGGAGGTGAGTACCTTTTGCAGTCTCCTTCGCTCCTGGGCGATCGAGTCGCTGGACCAGGCCGTGATGCAAGCGGTCAATATGCTCTCTACTGTACACTTGTAGAAGGCCAAGAGAATCCTCTCTGACATACTGACTGAGCTGTTTAAGAAAGAACTGCAGATGCTGGAAAAATCAAAGGTGGACAAAAATGCTGGAGGAACTCAGCGGGTGAGGCAGCATCTATGGAGAGAAGGAGTAGATGACGTTTCGGGTTGAGACCCTTTGTCAGAGCTGCTGAGTTACTCCAGCACTCTGTGAAACGTCACCTATCCATGCTCTCCACAGATGCTGCCTGACCCACTGAGTTACTCCAGCACTCTGTGAAACGTCACCTATCCATGTTCTCCACAGATGCTGCCTGACCCGCTGAGTTACTCCAGCACTCTGTGAAACGTCACCTATCCATGTTCTCCACAGATGCTGCCTGACCCGCTGAGTTACTCCAGCACTCTGTGAAACGTCACCTATCCATGTTCTCCACAGATGCTGCCTGACCCGCTGAGTTACTCCAGCACTCTGTGAAACGTCACCTATCCATGTTCTCCACAGATGCTGCCTGACCCGCTGAGTTACTCCAGCACTCTGTGAAACATCACCTATCCATGCTCTCCACAGATGCTGCCTGACCCACTGAGTTACTCCAGCACTCTGTGAAACGTCACCTATCCATGTTCTCCACAGATGCTGCCTGACCCGCTGAGTTACTCCAGCACTCTATGTCCACCTGCTGACTGAGCTGGCTGCTTTCGTGTCCCAGGCAACTAAACTAGCGTTAGTTTAGTTTAGTTTCGCTTCGAGATACTGCATGGAAACAGGCCCTTCGGCCCACCGAGTCCACGCCGACCAGCGATCTGTTGTTCTGTGTCACACTTGTTCCGTGTTATCCAACTTTCACAGCCTACACACAAGGGACAATGTTCCGTTTATAGCGGCAAATTAAACTACAAACTCGCACGTCTTTGGGATGTAGGAGGAAACCTGGAGCACCCGGAGAAAACCCACGCGGCTCCCGGGGGAGAACGTGCAAACTCCACACAGAAAGCACCTGTACAGGTTAGGATGGAACCCGGGTCCCTGGCGCTGTGAGGCATCACGCGTCACGTGTACCAGCGGACAGTGAAAAGCTTTTACATGCGTGAAATAAATGACTGGAGAAGCCGCAGAGAAGATTTACGAGGATGTTGCCAGCAGTTGCGAGTTGGCCAGGACTCTATTCCTTAGAGTGCAGGACGAGGATCTTATAGAGGTCTATCAGAGTAGCTGGAGTAACTCAGCGGGTTACTAGGGAAATTGATGAGGGTAAAGCAGTGTATGTGAGCAGTGAATATAGGAGTAGGGAAGTAATGTTAAAATTGTACAAGGCATTGGTGAGACCAATTCTGGAGTATGGTGTACAATTTTGGTCACCTAATTATAGGAAGGATGTTGACAAAATAGAGAGAGTACAGAGGAGATTTACTAGAATGTTGCCATGTAATCCCATGCTACCCACTCCATGGTCGGATAGTCGGTGACTAAACTGTCTCCCCCACCTGGTTTGCCAGGTGAGGAGGGGGCTGTGGACCCCCAGCAGGACCACAAACATGACCTTTGGGGTTAAAGGGCAGATGAGATCCTAGTGGGCCGACGGCCATCCACACTTGAGTAGAAGTTGCGATCACTGCCGTACGCGGCGCTGTGCGGCACTGTGCCCACTGATGTTCTCAACCATGATGATGATCATGATGAGATCATGAGGGGAATAGTTAGGGTGAATGGACAGAATCCTTTACCCAGAGTAGGGGAATCAAGAACCACAGGACACAGGTTCAAGGTGAAGGGGAAAAGATTAATAGGAATCTGAGGGGTAACTTTTTCACACAGAGGATGGTGGGTGTATGGAACGAGCTGCCAGAGGAGGTAGTTGAGGCCAAAGATTATAGAGGAGCAAGATGCGCCACTCGGTGGAAATCCAATGGACTGGTGTGTAGTACGTAACGGAACGTCACGGCCGCCATTTTGGCGGACTGTCTCCCAATGTGTAATCCGCTCCAAAGCTACAGAGCAGTTGCAAGCAAAGATTATAGAGGAGCAAGATGCATTAGAAAGTTATTAGATTTATTTGTACTAGATCTTTACTTACCTCTCGATCCCTCTCTCTCCCCCTCTCGATCTTTCTCTCCCTCTCGATCCCTCTTTCTCTCGATCTTTCTCTCCCTCTCTTTCGATCTCCCTCTCTTCTCTATCTCCCCTCGATCCCTCTCTCCCCTATCTTCTCTCGATCTCCCTCCCTCCTCCCTCCCCTCTCCCCCTCCTTCCCTCTCTCTCTCCCCCTCCCTGTTCCCCCATTTCCCTCGCATCTTTCCTCCCCAGCCCCTCCTTTGCGTAGTTTCCCTTGCATTGCATTGTGCAGCTTCCCTTGTATTGCTTTAACACACACTGCACACACAATTACAGGCACACACAAACACACATTCATATAAATATATGGTGGGTCAGATAGAAGCAAATCTTTGGAAAGCTTATTAAAATCTTCCTACAAAGACCATTATGTAATTTATTTCTATCCTCTTTTGGGCCGAAGGCATAGCAGGGCTGCCAACTCTCACACAGAGGGAAGGGAGGGAGAGAGGGAAATCGAGAAGAGAGGGGAGAGAAAGTGATCGAGAGGGGAGAGAGATAGATCGAGAGGGGAGAGAAAGAGATCGACAGGGGAGAGAAAGAGATCATCGACAGGGGAGAGAAAGAGATCGAGAGGGGAGAGAGCGATAGCGAGAAGAGAGGGGATAGAGAGGAATCGAGAGGTAGGTAAAGATCTATTACAAATAAATCTAATAACTTTCTAATGCATTTTGCTCCTCTATAATCTTTGCTTGCAACTGCTCTGTAGCTTTGGAGCGGATTACACAGTGGCAGATCGAGAGACAAAGATTATAGAGAAGCCCAGTTTCCCAGTAGACGCCATAGTCGTCGCCATCTCTGGTCCGCTAATATGGCGTCGACAATCACACATGTGATACTGCGCCTTTTCCACTGAGTGGCGCATCTTGCTCCTCTATAATCTTTGGTTGAGGCTGGGACTATCCCAACGTTTAAGAAACAATTGGACAGGTACATGGATAAGACAGATTTGGAGGGATATGGACCAAACGCAGGCAGGTGGGACTGGTGTAGCTGGGACATGTTGGTCGGTGTGGGCAAGTTGGGCCGAAGGGCCTGTTTCCACCCTGTATCACTCTGTGACTATACAATACAATCCAGCTATCCACAGATCGAGGATAAAGTCTAATTCTTCTTTTCGTGTCCATCTTTCATGTTTCAAATGTTGACCTCGCTGTCATCGTCCGTCCCGAAAAGGACGCGAGCTTCCGGCGACAATCAGTGGAAGCCGTCACTTGTTGCCATAGATGACGGTGGTGGCAGGATTAGCTCGGGACACTCCCAGTTTCCAGCCCCGCGACGTGGATGCTTCTGCTACGGGGCCAAGGATAAAGTGTACAGCATTTAATAGTAAGATTAAATGAGAACTTACCTGTTCGAAGTTTGATCTTTATTTTATGAGGAGTTACGATGAGGGATTACGTGAAGAAGCCCCGCCTGACGCTGGATCGGCATACTTCAAAGCAGCGGCATGAAAAACACAGAACCCATAGCCGGAGTAAGATAGTAAGGCCCAACATAGACTAGAACTACCAGATGATCATTTATATTATGAGGGTTGGGAGCAGAGGGCACGTAATCCCTCATTGTAACTCCTCATAAAATAAAGATCAAACTTCGAACAGGCAAGTTCTCGTTTAATCTCACTATTTTACTTCGGAGTCACGTGAGTGACTACGTGAAGATTTTAAAGCTCTGTGTTTTTTATGTCGTAGATTCATTCCATACGACTCTCTGTTTAATCAATACAATAGTGAGTAAATAATATTTTAAACATTGCTACAATTTATGTAATAAATCTTTTAAACATATAAAGAACATTTTTTTAAATAATAACCCCTCTATCGTAGGGGAAAATTTTTCAAAAGAAAAAATGATAATGATATCAATGATAACATAAATCGATAATATAAATCAATAATATAAAACAAAGCAAGCATTTAGAGAACCCAGTACTGCGTGACCAAATCCTGGCACCGTGACAACAGGTTTATTGTAAACTTTGAAAAAGTTTCTTCTCTAGACCACCCTGCGGCCTCTAAAATTTGATCGAGTGGTACGTCCTGTACCTTCGCCGCGGACGTAGCTGCCGCCCTAGTGGAGTGAGATTTAAACACATCAGTGTCTATTCCTGCTAGATCCAAAACCTGTTTTAACCATCTAGAAATGGTTTGAACTGAAACTTTTGTATGTGGCTTTTTGTGTGTTATCAATAACG